>JADMNL010000025.1:158922500-159125000 GCA_016271365.2 Neoceratodus forsteri
AAGATAAATCCCCTTCTGCCCTGTAAGCTCCATGAAGGCTGATATATCCATCCAGAAGGCAAAAACACACACACCACACCACACCAGGACAGAGGAGCAAAAAAACTGTGGGGGGGGGGGATTATTTCACATGCCCAGAGGTTTAGGGTTGATAAATTCAAGGGTAATTTTAGGAGGCACTTCTCAGAAAAAGTGGTAAACTTATGGAACAGCCTACCAGCTGAGAGTAGATATGATGACAATACAGGCCTTCAAGGTAACCTTGGGCAAATTTCTGTTTATCAAGGGAACCACAGGTAGTAAGGGAGGTGGGTGGGGAATCCCTATAAATTAGTAAGCATTTGCACAGCATATTTATCTATCCCGGATTATGAAATGGGGGGGGGGAGGGAACCTGATGGACCTACAGTCCCTTCCAATTTCAAATTACTATATTACTACACATTCCATTTGAACATCTCGAGCTGCATAACCTCTCTCAGTAATGTCTTCTGCAATGAAAATTTTAAGAGTTCTGTCAACAGTAATACAGTCTCTCTAACAATGGAATATATTTACCTTAAAAGGTTGTGTACTCGCCATTAGCTTGGTATCCAAAAGTCTAAAATAAAAAACAAAATAAGTTTGGACTTTTTTGGCAATGAACAGAAAAATAGTAAGCCTGAAAAAAAATTCGGAAAAGTCAATACACTAACACACCTGAGTCTGCGCACTATCAAATTCTGTAGGAAGTGATTCTAGACAAACCCATGCTACTGAAGTTCACGCGTACAGGAGGAATGTTTTACAGAAGCACCACTGTGGGGTCAGTGAGGACAGTCATGGGCCTTAGCTTCTATACACTATCCCGATTTCTGTTTGCCAGTCTCCCCCCACATTAGGGGAGCAGTACATAAGAATTCTGCCTGTGTTCTTCATATTGGCCCATATCCATTAAGGGGCAGGTGCGTAGGCAACCCTATATATGAATGCCACGAATCAGGGGTCCCGCGAACCCCTGCATGCATTCACAAAAGGGACACATGTCCCTTCCACGCAAGATCCCCCAGTCGGTGGCGCAGCCATGCACACAGCTGGCCTGGGGATATGCACACACTTCGTGCCATTCAAGGAGGCGCAGAGTGTCTGGCAAGGTAGGTGCAGGATATGGCAGCAGGGACCCTGTCATATCTTTTGCATGCCCCTTCAGTTTACAACTGCCGGCTGCAGCAGGATGAGGCGTCTCCCCACTGTGCTGCCCCAGCCCTCTGGGATGAGTGAGCACCTGCCAGTCTTTTTAAAAAAACGGACACCCCGTACGGTCTCAGAATGCAGGGGATCTACTGTGGGGTCAGGTCGGGCATCAGACTGGTTGACCACCTGTATCCTCTGACCCACCACACTCAGCAGTGAACCAGTGGAGCCGGGCTGCAGCTGCAGACATGCACCGCGCAGTGGCATGAATTAGTGCATGCCACACCCCATGTACCCGTCTGTGGGTACAGGCTGCTGAGCCAAGTACGTGCCTCACATGCATA
Organism: Neoceratodus forsteri; assembly: GCA_016271365.2. NCBI lineage: Eukaryota > Metazoa > Chordata > Ceratodontiformes > Ceratodontidae > Neoceratodus > Neoceratodus forsteri. Next base: position 158,924,018 of record JADMNL010000025.1, read on the forward strand.
CCCAGCTCACACTGGTACCATAATCCTCCTGTGTGTGTGTGTGTGTGGTGGGCTGCCGGCTCAGCAGTAGCACTACTGCTTGTGACGCACATACACCAGGTTCAAAAACAAGCCCTGGTCATCTGCGGCTCTGCAGGAGGGTGGGGGAGAAGGATTGAGCATCCCAGAGGCACTCTCCTCCTCTAGGATGGGGGAAGGGGATATCACATCCTGCTGTTTTACCGACACCTGAGGGACCACAAATGGCGGTGCAGGGGAACAGCTATCAAGACTAGGACTGTTGGAGCGTGCCTGCGGATTATTTACATCAGGCCTCTCTGGCAACCAATCTCGCTACGTGCTCCTGGTGGGTGGGAGGGAGAACAGGATAAAACAGTGAGCAGTGTCGGGTAGACAACACGACACTGATAGCCCACCCTCACACTGGATCCAAGCTGCAGCACTTTTGCAAGAATACCCACACCTTCACCTCCGCCTCTGGTGCCCAGCTGTGTACCGGGAAGAAATGCAGAGGGTGATGAAGACATGCCCAGCCCCAGGGGTTAGCTGCGGGGGCAGCACAGAAGTATGTCATGGGTGGATGGGGGGGGACCCGAAAGTGCCATAGCAGGGTCTCCATACGAAGGGTAGCTCACACTGGTGCTCGAAGAAGGAGGCCCTAGCCTGTGGCCAAGAGAAAAATAAACAAAGTCAAAAAACAAAAACAAAAAAAAAAAAGAATTCAGCCAGTATACCACACCACGGGGGAGGGGTTACACATGCACATACTGTAAGGGGAGCTCTGCTTAAGTCATTCTCGTCTCCCCCATGTTAGGGGTGATGAACACAAGGAGTTCTCTGGCTGTCTTCCCCATGTGAGGGGGTTGTATGCTAAGGGAGCTCTGCCTTTGTCACCCATGTTTTGGTGGGCTCCACGTATGGGGAGGTCTGTTTGTGTCCCACTCAGGCACAGACATGCAGGGGCGCAGGTGCTGCTCATCTTCCCAAGAGGCATTATGCACCTTTTGGAAACTGCACTGAGCCTCCAGTGGCATGCTAGGAATCTTGCGAAAGCTGCTGCAGGCCTCTGCAGACACCTATGATTCTGTGGGAGCCACAGAGTCTCCACTGGTGTGCCTGGGATGGCAGCCGTAGAGAGCTTCTGCAGGCACGCCTGGGATCCAAAAGTAACTACAACGAGCCTCCAGTGGCACACTCCGGATCCCTGGGGAACTGCAGTGAGCCTCAGATGGTGTGCCATGGACCCCTTAAGCCTCTCTCCCCTAGCGCCCTCAGGATCCCTGCAGAACTGCACTGAGCAGGATCCCAGAACTAGACCACTAGGCTGGACCAGACTTAAAATGCGTTTTATCATTCACATAGAAACCAAGACACCGGTCTCATTTTCAGCCATGTCCCAGAGGCACATACAATGCAGAAACAACAAGGGTAAGGTCTGAAAAAAAAAAATCTAACCAGACCCACTGTGTTCCAATGGAGGATTCTGCCAAAAAACCAAAAACAGAGAATCCCCAACATGAAGATTCTGTGACATCTCTGAAAAGACTTAAGATAGTATTTACACAAAATTCTGCTTATAGTTCACATATTTTCCATGCTTTTCTTTCCCCTCTACTTGAAAATACAGTCCGTGTCCTAGAGACTTCTGTTCCCCCTGCCTATCTACAGAGTGTCACAGTTCTCTGTTTATGAATCACAACTGGTTATCATGGAAATGGCTATGATGTCAGCAGTAGATCATGACATGTGTGGACAAGCTGCAGGAACAGATGATGTTCAAAGGGCAAGGATCCAGTTTCCATGCAAATGTTCTTTGGAACAATGAATAAAGTGAAGATAAAACCAGGAAATACAGAAGTACAACTAAAAGTATGTATAATTTCTAACTGTCCCAGTCGCATCACAGGCTCTTGCAACCCTTCCAAAAAAATGCATTTCAAGGGCATGTTAGAAGCATTGTGTAATCCATATGCTCAGCAACTGATTTTGGGAAAGGGAAGAAGAATAAGAACAAAAAAGTAGAAAGAATAAAGTGTACAAAGTTGTCCTAAGGAAGGAATAAGGATTGGGAAAAATAAGCTTGACATTGATGAGAGATCAGGTTGAATAAAGATTCATATCAAGGGATTCCTACTAAGGAAGAATCTGACACAGAAAGAGTACGGTAAAATAATAGCAGTGTAAAAGAAGGATGGGCTGGGAGGAAGGCCAAGACTAAGGAAGTAGAGTGCCCAGGAAGTAGAGTCCCCAGAAAATGTTTTTGAAGAAATACACAGAATAAATAGTGAATTTGCACCCAGCTATAGAAAGGGAAATGGGTTTTAATATACCTCATTTGGTGCCTTTAAAGATGGTATAGATTGTGAAACTGAATATCTGGTTGAAGTGTATGGAACTGAGATTATGGAAGTAGAGACAACAGAAAAATTGTATAAATACATACAAAAATTATTAGATATTAACGAGCAAGAAAAAAATATATATTATGCAACTGCCAAATCCTACTATTCCTGATTGTGTCCTTGTGTATTCTCAATATTGGACACTGATGGATAAGATATGGACACAGGCAGAAACACTCAGAATAAAAGACTTTAATATAAGTCAGCCACAGAGGGTTCCTATTAACCAAGATCTGGAATTCCGAAATAATAAAAACAAGCTACGGGAAGGGTTAAAGAAATGGATGAGCGAGAAATACAAACTCATAAAAATAACAAAAGAGCATAAAAAAACAATATTTAGACTGGGAGAGTAAGATCATTTCCATTTTTGGATGGAACACTCTGGGAGAAAAATCAATAGGGAAAACTGGAAGAGAGATTGCCTTCTTGATCTACTCCTTTAATACTGAGATCTCTACTTATGCAATAGACCACATACGGATTCAGTTTGAGAACTCTGATACATCACAAATAGACAGAACATTTAAAAATGCTCGAGTGGTTACAACGGTTTTGGATAAGGCAACATTGTTGGATAAATCTGGTATTCTTATAACGACTCCAAAAAGTTTTTACTACAGAAACAGCAAGTAACCATGGAGGAAAGAATCCTCAGGAATACTGTAATAAAACAGATAATTATAGGACTTGCAAAAAAAATTAATGGAGGAATAATAGATGGAAGTCCACACATAGAACATAAAATTTGACAGCACAAGAACCAAGTACTAAATGACAGCAAATGGGGTATAAGGAGAACTGTATGGAATTAAAACTCCTTTCTCGGAACATTGAATGAGTTGAATATAAACTGGCAGATACAGAAATTAAAGATTTCCTAGGGAAATACATCTTATGTTTACAGAAAAATTGGAGTAGCCATTTTGAAACATGTTTGTTCCCTAGATTTACAGTACATGGAGTTCCTGCAATTAGGGATAAAAAGCAGGGTCATTTAAAAGCAGGACTTATTACTTATGTGAGGACATCTAAATTTTAAAAACAACAAGATTGAAATGTCCCGGAGATACTATTTTACCCGTGAAGCTGAAACATGATGACTGAGCTATTAGTATTTAATGTACACACACACACACACACACACACACACACACACACACACACACACACACACACACACACACACCTCCTAAAACCAAAAATTTAGTAGATGCATGGATTGGCAGTAGAGAGGCTTTGGAAGCCTTAGTAGAAGAACAAGAGTCCTGTCCAGTCTTAGTACTGGGGGACTTTAATGCTAGAATTCCAGAAGGAAAATATATAAGAGCTCTGTGTAAGGACCTTCTGTTGAGTCTTCCTGTCATTAATCCTAAAATAAACTATTTTAGGAAATCCGAAGACAAAAAAAAAAATGTAACAAGAGGGAAGGCTCTGGTAGCCTTCCTTTCAAAACACAATTTTATACATAAATGGCAGATTATCCAGGGACTAAGACGGAAACTACACATATAAAGACTCGATGGGCTCCTCCATTATTGATCTGGTTTGGGCCAATGTGGGAAGGGAACACTGTTTAACCAGGAGTAGCACACTAAGCCGAAGCTTGTTTCCAGATGCGACCTGGGAGCACAAGGAAGTTAAGTGACTTGCTCAAGATCACACAGTATGTACTTAGGTGGCTGTGGGATTCAAACCCAGGTCTCCAGCTCAGAGCCTTAACCCACTGCGCTATACTACCTCCAACAGAGGCACTCAAAATACTGCAGAACATTATGGCCCTCAATCGTCTGGATTCTTCTCATTTCCCAGTTTTAACTACAGTCCAGATACAAAATACAATTTTTGAACAAACTAATAATTCCAATAATAATGAAGTAATGGAAATCTTAAAAGGATTAAATGGCAGAGAGATACCATGAATATATTTCAAGAATTATTTACAGAAAATTTTTGAAAAACAGCGACAGAATTTGTTAGAAAATGCCAATTATGCAAATATAGTGATAGAATTGTAACATAGAAACATAGAAGTTGACGGCAGATAAGGACCGCAAGGCCCATCCAGTCTGCCCATTTCTTTTTCTACATAAATACGTATACAGGACCCTTTTGTGAAACAAGTAGATTACAAAGACAGGGACAAAAAAAAAAAAAAAAACTGGTTTAACAGTAGCTGCAAGAAACTAAATTTAAATTGGATGGCCAGAGCCATAAAGCAAGGGAAAACACGTAGAAAAAATAAAGATTTAAATAAGGCCAGGAAGGCATATAAACAATTGCTGTAACCGGAAAGGAATACATATAATATGAAACAATGGGAAAAGCTAAGGAAAGCCACTATGGAAAAGCATAAAACATTCTGGAAAATGGTTAGAGGCGGCTATGGCCAATATTCAACTCAGATTGAAAGCTTATGTGACAGCGGAAATTTGGGAGACATTTCAAAAAGCTTATTTTTCAGGAGAAGAGGAAAATAAATAATAAAGTAAAGAAGACTATGGATAAAGCAAACATTTTATCCAACCCCAATGTGTATACAGAATGAAGAAATATATTCAGCATTGATAACGTTAACTTCAAATAAGGACCCAGGACCAGATTGTATTCTGGGTGATATATACAAAACTTTTCCAGACTGAAATCTTCTTTAACTCTGATACAAGGACAAGATATTCCAGATAGTTGGAGAGGAGTACTGTCTTTCCCATTTTAAACAAGGAGTGCCAATGAATCCCAACATGTACAGGCCCATAAGCCTGACTGATATTTCACAGAAAGTGTTCTGTAAAATGTTAATATAGTGACTTCAATCACGGATCAGTGAAAATTGTATACCGAGTGAGTATCAGAATGGCTTTAGAGCTGGAAGGCCCACAATTCAAAATTGTTATGTATTAAACCATCCCATTTGGAAATATGTTACAGCGTAAAAAGTAAGTTATTCTGCTGTTTTGTGGATCTATCAGCAGCTTCTGATAGTATCAGCAGGGCATTGTTATGGGGAAAATTGGAAGACCTTGGGATGGACAGCACTCTTGAATATCCTTATTAGATTGCACAAAGATACTTAGACCAAAGTACAATATAATCATCAGGGTTTGACAACTGCAATGATAAATTCAAATGTAGTGGTACACCAGGGATGTATACTGGCTCCAACTTTGTTTAACGTGTATATTAATTCAGTTTTAGAAAGTTTACATAGTTCTGACTTTCATTCACCAAAAATCCAGGACTATAGAGTACCACTTTTAGCATATGCAGACGACTTGGTTCTCATTTCTACATCCTTTCTGGGACTTCAAAGGAAATTGGATAGTTTTGCACAAATGTGCAAAGCTAATGGATTACTGATTAATAAGGAAAAAAACTAAAGTGGTACTTTTTGGTAATAAATCAAAGACAATGCCCAGAGCAGTTATAAATCAAGAAAAAACTATAACTGACAAGTATTAATTATTTGGAGCTGCATTTTGCCCAAAATAACTCCTGGAGGAGTCATAGCATACTTAGACCAAGATGAAAATAGCATCTTATGCATTAAGGTTATTTAATTTAAAAACTGGGCAAAGGAACAGTTAAAGGTATTTTTAGGGTCTTGCATGCACTATGCAATCTTGCAGTTTTGCATTTAACAGAAATATGTGGTGATAATACATTCAAGATCTTTTAGATTAGCAACAAATTATATTGTTACATTTTGATGGTGCCACAATCTGTACCCTCTGAAATTTTAAAGATGGAGTTGGGCCAATTCCCCTTGGAAATAATGGTACTGGAAAGAAGATTATGTTGGGACTCTTCCAACTTCCTGAAACCAGTATGCCTAGATGGTGCCTGGAAGAGGAAATTACTTGTACAAATCTTGGCTTCATCTCTCCAAATATTAAACTAATTCAAAAAGAACTTTATCCAATGGGTCTGGGCCATCTCTTGTAAGAGAATATTTAAGATCAAAAGAAGAACTTTCTCTAAAGGTTAAAACAAGGATCAAGGACTTGGCAATAGCAAAAGACAGAATTTCAGAATTAAAATTTTTTAGATGGTATAAAGAAATCAAACTCATCAGTTAGAATCATATTTGCTTAATATCTCAAATCTTCAGATAGGAGTTTGATCAGAAGATTCCGTTTGGAACTTTATACAGCTAAATATATACATTTCAGAAAGAAGAGTGGGAGTAGCGGATCTTTTCTGTGGCTGTGGGAACAAGGTAGAAGATGATTTGAAGCATGTTATGTTACTGTGTCCTATCTATGAAAAAGACAGAAAATGGTCTGCGGAAACTCAGGCCAAGACCTGCCAAATAAATAATTATCTGTTAACAACTACAGATCCTGGAATATTAAATAAACTTACTGGATATTTGTCTGCTATAGATTTGTAAATGATTTTGAATCTTGCATATAGTGAAGAACTGTTGTAGAATGTGAAATTCAAATCTGGATAAAGAGACTTTATTCTAACCTTTTACAAATCAATGGACTTGTTTTGTATGTGATATGGATATTTACACCTTGGAAAGATCAATTATTGTAACAAATTACTGATGTAAATGTCTCAGAATGATATATCAATGAAATTTTGCACAAAACTTTTGTTTGTAGGTCTTGTCCTATTTAATATGGACAGGTACCCCCATTTCGGCAATGCTCATAAATCTTTTCTTCTGAAGGGACTATTCATGAAAACATCTTGTTCTGTATATTCCCTGCAAAAGCAGGCCATACCTGGGCAAAACTGACAAGGTAATTTCCTTGAAATCGTACAGGTCCTAAAAGCAAAGACACAAATGTTACAGATTGTTGTGGGTGGCAAACATAAAATCTTGCATACTAACAGGCTGCGACAGTGAAAGAACCAATGCAGGGGCCACAAAAACATAGAGACCTTTTGCTTAAGTGCAATGCGCTAACAGTGGTTTCTGCACATTTTCATCAACATAACGTTTCAGTTTATACAATTTACTAGGCCCCTCCCCCACCCAAAAATTTTTTTTTTTTTTTTTTAATTTTCCTTTCCAAGGGTTAGGATACATGTTGGTCACCCAGCAAATAACTGATTAAAAAGCATCCGACTATCCCCAACAGACCTCACAGTGCCTTCAAGGACATCAGAGTGCTCACTATGACAACAGATGGATGTCACAAACAGCAGTTGTGAGGTCAACTGGGCATAGTCAAGGCTTTTTGAAAGACTCAGCAAAATGTCCTGCAGCATCTGCAATATTTAGAATAGAAATAACAGAAGGGGGGAAAAGGGTTGAAAACAGTAATATTAGACCCAATTCCTGGAAATAATATTTTTAATCCTTTTGCTCTTTGAGGTTAAAACTCCACAAATTAAAATACCCCCTTGATTAGGTGTTTCACACACAAAACAAATAAAAAAAAAAAGTCAAACTAATTTCTCCCTGTGACTTAATACAAGGGACTGATCAGTTGCTTACCAGTAACCGAGCTCAAAGTGAGACTGTCCTTCACAGACCCACAAGTTACCAGCATCAGGGTCCTTAGGCAGTGTCCATGGTAACATGTCCCAAAAGAGAAAAGTAGGCCACACAATTTGTTTTAGGTGCGATTCCATAGAGGTGGCACATCAAAACAGACGTGCACTGTGCCTGGTTCCTGGATGCCGTCCCGAGCAAACATGCCCCTATATTATTGCTGTGTGCCTGCACCCGCCCCCCCAAACAGTTAAGTAGCCTGGGGGTGGGGGCTGGAGTGGTAAAACTGCGGACAGTAAACCTAGAGACATGTAACCAGGAGCATGATGAAGCAAAACCTGGAAACCACAAGGAGAGCAAAAAAGCATCCAATGCAGCAAGGAGCAGTGGTACAGGAAATGTCTGTCAGCATCAAAGTCACGAGCAACAAATCTCCAAGTCAACAGGTGTGGAAGGACCATCAGGCAAGCAGACTACAAGAAAAGCTGGAGACAAAAACCAACGCCAGTAACCATAAATGACCAAAAGTCAGATAAAAACTTGTACACAAGCCTATGGTGGCAAAGGAATAAGGGCAGTGCTCTACAGAAGCAAGGCATTAGAGGCCTCAACAGAGGGCACAGTACATAAAAAATGATGTGCATATTGACCCATCAAGAGCAACAAGAAGAGGCACTGAGCCAGTTTCAGGCAGGAAAGTGGCAGAATAAGGATAATACAAATCCAGTGACACAGGTGGTTCCAAGGAACTCATATAACAAACACCACCTGCAGGGGCATCCACAGGAAGACACTGGGGTGTAGAAACCACAACAGCCTCAGGTCCCCAAAAGCAGTGGGACAAGAGTCAGACCAACTAGCAAAAGGAGAGCTGACTTACAAGGTCCATCCCAGCACATCTCTAGGAGCAAGCACGAACCACATCCCAACTTAAGTATCAGGAGGAGGAAGGGAACAAAAATACAGGTTACTCACCTGTAACAGGAGTTCTAGGAATGGTATATGTTGTTCATCCACACTTATTGGCATGTTCCTTGCCGCTTTAAATCTTGCCGGAAGGTCTTCAAGCTGGCTCCTCCCACCCACCCGGGTGGTAAAACTCTCGGCTCCACCCCATGACGCCAGATCTAGCCCGCTGGAAGCTCAGGTTGTGCGTCGGCCGGGAGTATGGAGAAATGTAGGATGAACAACATACCATTCCTAGAACTCCTGTTACAGGTGAGTAACCTGTATTTCTAGGGACATGGATATGTTGTTCATCCACACTTATTGGCAGACTCCTAGCAGTTCTCCGGGAGGAGGGAGGCAAGGCGCACACCCCCAATACTTACTTGGGAAATAAGGACTGGAGAACCGAGGCCCCAAAACCAGCATCCCGGCGTGACTCAAGGTCGATGTGGTAATGGGTAATAAAGGTGTGTGCTGACTTCCAGGTAGCAGCCCTGCAGATTTCCTGGATAGGGACGTCCCTGAAACAGCCACCGATGCAGCAGTATGGCCAGGTGAATGAGCTCTTGTATCCTCTGGAGCTCCATGCCCGCCAACATAGCGATCTATGCGGGAGGTGACACACCTGCCTATCGTCTGCTTGGCTGCAGGTCTGCCAGGTGCGGCTTCAGCATAGGTGACAAACAGCTGGCGAACCTCTCCCGATTTCAGCCGTATGGCTCCTTATAATAAGCGAGCACCTTCTAGGTCCAGAGTATGGAGCCTATTCGCCTCCGAGGTGTGATTGGGGTAGAACACCGCAGAGTCAGCACCTGGTTAAGGTGAAACTCCGACACCACCTTCGGAAGGAATTTCGGTGGAGCGAGGACAACCTTGTCCCTGTGGGAAGACCAGGTATGAGACTCGATGCAAAGCGCCTGGAGCCTCTCCCCATCCTTCTGGCTGACGGATAGCCACCAAGAAGGCGGTCTTCCACGACAGGTGAGAGAGATCACACCTGTGCATTGGTTCAATGGCTTGCCCATGAGCTTTGCCAGTACCAGCAGTAAATCCCACTTGAGGTGGAGGTTCTCACACCGAGGGGAAATGTGATCAAGGCCTTTGAAAAGCGCCACCACCTTTTCCTGTTTCACTGACTGCTTCCGGCCCGCGCCCGTAAGCAGAGATGGCTGCCAGGTGCACCTTTAGGTCGCTGGACCCAAGCCCTTGACTAGAAAGGGACCATAAATAGTCCAAAATGCTTGCCACAGAACAGGAGGAAGGGTCCAAGTCCTTGTCTCTGACACCAAATGGAGAATCTCTTCCATTTGAAGGCGTAGCATTTTCTGGTCGACTCCTTACGGGATGCCTCAACAACACTGAGGACCTCGTCGGAAAGACCCAAGGCCTGGAACTCTAGCCGCTCAGGAACCAGGCCGTCAGGTGCAAGGACTGAAGGTCCGGATGGAACACCTTCCCCTGATTGACTGAAAGCTGCCTCGGGAGCCTGGAGCTGAGGCTGAGGAGATCTGGGTACCAGAACTGGCGGGGCCAGTCTGGGGCTATCAGGATCACCTGCGCCTTGTCCCTCCTTGCTTTGAGAAGCACCTTGTGAATCAAGGGAAATGGGGGAAAGGCATAGAAGAGGCCTGGGGTCCACAGCCTCAAGAAGGCATCCCCCTGCAGCGAGCCCTGCTGAGGGGGCGGCATGAACAGCTCAGCTTCGCTGCTTCCTGGAGGCAAACAGGTCCACCTGAGGTGTGCCCCAGTGGGAGAACAGATCTTTACTACCTCTGGCAGGAGAGACCATTCGTGAGATGCAGCCCCTATCCGCCCAGGGCATCGGCCAGGGTGTTGGAGGCTCCTGCCACATGAATGTCTAGGAGATCCGCCCAGGCTGCGCACGAGTGACCAAATGCGGAGAGCTTCCTTGCATAGAAGCATGGAGCGGCCCCACCTGGCGGTTCAGGTAGTACATGGTCGTGGTATTGTCCATCTGGACTCTGACCACTTGACCCCGGAGAAACGGAGCAAAGGCGGTGAGAGCTAGGCGGACTGCTCGGAGCTCCAGCAGGTTGATGTGGCATCGGGACTCCCGCGGGGACCAGAGGCCGTGCACTCGGTGTTCCCCCAGGTGGGCACCCCAACCCATCAGAGAGGCATCAGTCGATAGAGAGACCGTCAGCTTGGGGCGGACAAACGGGATGCCCTCCTGCAAATGGAATGGAACGGTCCACCACTGGAGAGCGTTCCACATCTCCTGGGTCACTATCACTAGCTGGTCCAAAGGATCACAGCGTTGTGACCACTGGCTGGCCAGTCCCCACTGAAGGGGGCGCATTTGCCAGCGGGCCCAACGGACCATGCTGGAACAGGCCGCCATGAGACCCAGAAGGCGCAGGAAGTCCCGGGCAGGGCGCGATTGCCCAACCAGAAATGATTGGGCAAAGGAGGTAAGAACCTCGGCCCTGTCCGCTGGAGTCGTGCTTTGGCTCAAGAGAGTCGAGCTCTGCCCCGATGAACAGGATCACCTGCTTTGCTCGAGTCCGACTTGGCCTCGTGATGAGAAGGCCAACTCGAGAGCAAACCTGGAGGGCCAGATCTCTGACCGCCTCCACCTCCCGCCTGGAGGAGGCTGCTATCAGCCAATCGCCCAGGTAAGGGTACACCCGACCCTCGGCACCGCAGAGGAATGCTGTCACCACTGCCATGCATTTGGTGAAGACCCTGGGAGCTGGAGATAAGTCAAGGGCATGGCTCGAACTGAAGAGGGATCCTCCGCCAAAGCGGAGGAATCTCCGATGTGACGGACGGATAGGGACGGAAAGAACGCTGGCCCTGTAGGTCCAGAGAGCAGAACCACACGCGGTTCCAGAGATGGTATTATCTGCCCAGAGTGACCATTCTGAAGGTTCGAGACCTTAGGAACTTGTTCAGGTCGTGTAGGTCGAGAATGGGGCGCCAGCCCCCCGTCCGTTTCGGAACCAGGAAATACCTGGACACGAACCCCAGGTCTGAAGGGGGGTCCTCCACCTCCATGATCACCTCCTTTTGGAGGAGGAGAGCGATGTCGGCTCGGCGAGCCGCCAGTGAGGCTGCGGACACCGAGGCCCCCACCGAGGTCCGACGGCTCTGAAGGGTGGGGCCTGCTCGAATTCCAGAGGTAGGCCTTTTCCCACCACCTCCAGTACCCACCTGTCCGTGGTAACAGTGGACCAGGCGGAAAGGAAGTGTCTGAGCCGTCCCCGCACGGGGGGAACCAGGGGTGAGGTGACAGGGATGGGGGCGACACCCCTCAGCCCGTCACTGGACAGGCTTGGAGGAGGGACCGGCTGAGGAACCTCCTGGGCCTTTACCTCCCTGTTTCCTGTTGGAGGAAGCCGACTGCTTGGGCTTGGGATACCAAGGTCGAGCCTGCTGGCCCTGACGTTGCTGGGCCGGGCGCAGATGGACGAAAGGGCTTAGGCTGTGGCTTGCGGCCTTTGTCCTTCTGAGCGGAAGAGACCGACTCCAAGGTAACATTGGACTTCTCGATCCTCTGCAGGTGACCTTCCACCCCAGGGCCGAAGAGGTCAGTCCCCAAAAAGGGAACATCCGCCAACTTGTGCTGGGTATCTGAAGTAAAGGTGGATATCCTCAGCCAAGCCAGACGACGCATGGCCACTGCGGCCGCCACAGACCTGGCACATGAGTCCCTGATGTCTAATGCAGTCTGGAGCTGCTGTTTAGCCACTGCCCTGCCCTGGTCCCGCACCTGCCTGACGGTAGTCTGCAGATCTGCGGGAAGATGAGGGACAACCTCATCCAGGGAGTCCAACAGGGCGTGAGAAAAATGTGCCATGAGGACGGCCGAACTGGCCTGACGAAGGCCGAGAGAGGACGCAGCATAGACTTTTCACCCGGCATAATCCAATTTCTTGGATTCCTTGTCGGGAGGTTTGTCCACATCCCTGGCGTTCCCGGCACGCCGGAAAACGCTGTCGGTAACCAACCCCTCGGCCGAGGGGTGTTCCGAAAAACCGGACAGGGAACCGGTAGGGACCGCATACTTCCTGGCCAACCTGGCCGAAGGCGCAGGGCAGGAAGCAGGACGCTGCCAAAGTTCCAAGGCCAGACCCACTATGGCTTCGGCCACCGGAAAGGCCTCCGTAGGAGAATCCCCTCGGTCCAGAATCTCCGTGAGGGGATACCTGGCCCGTTTAGAAACGGGTTCGAGCTTCATCCCGGTGGACTCCGAGATGAGTCAAAGCAACCCTAAGAAGGACGAAGGGCTATCGTCCATTGACTGTCCTCCCGAGGACTCCAAGTCTATGCGCTTGGAGAAGATGGAGGAACCATCATCGGACTCAGAAGAGTCCTCAAAGAGCTGCCTCGGCCCTGAGCCACCCTCCACCTGCCGAGGTTTATTGGGAGTGAGGGTGACTGACAGCCTATGGGGCAAACCCAAAGCCGACAGAATTTTTGGTCGGAGCCCCAACTAATGGCTGTGGGGGCGGAGGTTCCACCAGAATCGGTGGGGCAGCTGGAATTGGCCGAACAACCGCCTGAGAACAGGCTCCTCGACTAAAGCGAGGGGTTGTATCGGCTGCTCGGTGACAGCCATTAATGGCGGGAAGGCGACGACTGGTCAGCTTATTCGGTCAAAAGGGCTGTTGCCACATAAGTTCCTCGTACCTCCGGCGCAACTTGGCATGACCTCCCTTGTCCGAGGAAGAGGAAGAGTGGCGGCGCCGCTTGCAGCGTGCCGAGACTGCCTAATGACGGGATCGGTTGGACCACGAGGATGTCCGAGACAGAGACCGAGAGTCTCGACTAGGCCGAGGAAGGCGAGGAGTGTGGAAATCGGCATTCCCTCGGCTCGGATGATCCACGAAGGCTCCAGAACCGGAGATACAGGCGAGCCGACGGATCCTCAACTCCACCAGGGAACGGGGAGAGGATTCTCAGCTTCTCCAGCCGACAACCTCGTCCAACGGGTCGAGAAAAATCTCGACCACGCCGACGGGAGTCTCGCCAACTGTCCTGACGGGACACCGTGAAGCCAGTGGTCGAAGCTGAGGGGTCGACCGAAGTCGACTGTCGACAAGGGGAGGGGGATCTTTCCCGCTCCCAAGAGCGTCGACGGAGAGACTTACTTTTGCTCTTTTTGGACCTGGAAGAAGGTCCTGAAGAAGTTGGACCCTCACCTTTGGTCGAGAGGGTCAGACAAAGCTCCTTAAAAGAAGCCGAGTAAGAGGCACCGAGAGAGAGCGGGACAAATGCCGCAGCCGAGGTAGAAGCGGCCCGCGCCGCCTCCTCTTCGAGGGCGATCATCTGCTCAAGCTGATCCGCCGAGCCCGCCGCCGCGGACACCGCCAATCGGGCCTCTTTAGATTTCACCGGTGGAATTCTTTTCTCGGGGCGCCCCAGTTGTAATCGGGCAGCACGGTCTTCAAGGACGTAGGCCGAAAAGGAAGAGCACAAGTCGCAGGTCTGCGGGTCGTGCTCAAGGCCCAGGCAGTAAACGCACGTGGAGTGTGGATCCGTCCTAGACATCATCTGGCTCGCAAGGGCACCTCCAAACTGGAGTCGATTTGTCCATCGAGCCAGCGAGGAGAAGACCACCAAGTCTTTTGCAAAACTTTTCAATTTCAAACTTTTCGAAGAATTAGGAACCAGTCTTGCTGCTAAGCTGCTAAGGAGGGAACCCGAGCTTCCAAGCGGTAAGGAAGATTCTAGGCCATGGGCGGAGCCGAGTTTTACCACCCGGGTGGGTGGGAAGAGCCAGCTTGAAGACCTTCCGGTAAGATTTAAAGCGGCAAGGAACCTGCCAATAAGTGTGGATGAACAACATATCCATGTCCCTGGAATGAACAGTTACGTACTTACCTGAACAGTAGATCTTCGAGAGACTGTCTTCCATTAGGCCACACCTTTGAAACTATACCTGTGTCAGCACAAGGACCTCATGGAAACTTCTGCTTGCTGGGGGCCATCCATGACGTCATGTGTCAGCATGTATATGAACATGGGCGGCCCATGACTTCTCAGTTCCCTGCCAGAGAGACAGAGAACCTACAACCATGGGGAACCAGGAGATCAGACAAGCACCAAGCATACAAGGTGAAAAATGGTGCTGGGTATCATAGCCATGGATTAGGACAGTGCACAATAGCTGATGTAATCCTCACTGAAGCAGAAGGGGAATGGAGGGAGGGCCAGCATGACCTAATGGAAGAAATTCTCTCAAAGAGCTGCTGTTACAGTAAGCATGTTACTGTTCTGTCTTCTTCAAGGATGTCTCTTACATTAGGCCACACCTTTGAAATGAGCCCCAGACAGTCCCAAAGGGCACTGGTAGGCTGGTACAGTCGGATATGTACATTCAATGGCTAGTTGATCACATTTACCTCAGCAGGTCCGACAAGTGTGATAGACAGCGGGAAAAGAACTGAAGAGTGATGGGGCCGCCCACATTTATACAGATGCTGACGCACAACGTGATCATGGGTGGCCCACAGCTAGGAAAGGTTTCCATGAGGTCCTTTCGCTGATGTGGGTTTAGTTCCAAAGGTGTGGCCTAATGAAAGATATCCTCAAAGATCTCCATTTTGAACATGGACAGAATAGCTAAAACTCCAGAAAGTGATGATACTGGCGATGGGACCAAGCAAACAATGAATGTATGGTATGGAAAGGGAGGACTAAGTCTCTGAACTATGCAGAAAATGGAGTCAACAAACTGCAGTATGGAGTACAGCAAGGGCAATATCAGCAGCAATGGATGAGGAATACAGTGGTGAGGATGTTAACGATGACAAGTCTAATAATGGGCAAGAGGCCAGTAACAGTACTCATACAGGAACCAATGATCATCTGGCTAGCTACAGTCGGTACCCAAGAGCTGCTGATGGTAGTGCCAGAAATATGAATTATAAAGGAACCAAAGGTCCAGGAAGCTCCAACATGACAACGGTGAAGACTGGCAATGCTGACAGACACACTGATGTCAAGGGTGGCAGTAGACAAACTCCAGTGTGTTGGCATGTTTAACCAAACAGGACGGTAAGACAGCTGTCCCAAGAAATGCCAGAGCAGGCTGTCACTGATGAATCCCCAGGTTGCCCCGCACCAAAACAGCAGGAGTAATGGCAACACGGGGAAAGCAACTTTTGACAAGTGATGTGAAACAGCGAAGACATGAAGCAGATAACAGGAATATGAGGCTCTATGCATGAAGCTTAAGTACCACATGTACGCGACACACAGGTTTCCTTAAGTTCCTCTGCCGTGCAGTGGAGTGGGCATCGAATCCCCTTGCATTCACAATAGGTATCCACGCCACATCTACACCCTAGCCCGGCACTGGGTACCTAGTTACGGGTGCAGCCTGGTAGGGAGGGTTGGTAGGTGGGTGCTGGGCATAGCTATGTGCCATCCAGAAACATGTATGGGTTTCAGAGCAGTGGAGGGGACACTGGCTACGCTGGCAGGAACCCACCATAGCCACGTGTGTGTTCCCTCCCAATGCCCACAAAGGGTGGCAGACATCATGCTGTCTCCCCAGTACACACACAATGCTACCCTCTGAGCGTACAGTGGGGGCTGGGGTTACAAGCAACAATCCATCACTTTAAGGGATACAGCAGTCCCGGGAGGACTGTACATACCCCACAATCACCTACACTGCGCGGAGCAGGGATCTAGCCCAATGGCAGGTGAGCAATCTGACAGGATGGTCACCAACCACTGAGCCACCCCGCCACATCCCTGCACTACTACATGGCTGGGGGGGGTGGCATCAGGGATGTGCAGCTATGATTCGTGCATGGCATATATTTTTACACTGCATAGATGGTGTGGGGCACCATGTACCTGCACCATGGTCGTGAATACAGCCCATAAATGGCAAAGCTGGCCACAATCATGAAGTAAAACAGAGAAAGGCAAATAAGAGACCGAAAAGAGTTGCAGGAAAGAACAGTTACACAAGAACTCACCATAACAGGAGATCTTCGAAGGGGTCTCAGTCATCAGGTCACACTGTAGGCACTTCACTGTCAGTGAAGCAGGATCCACATGGAAGATTTTCCAGCAGTACAACTGGGGCTGCCTACACCGATGTCACCTGCTGACATCATCAGCTTTGTCAAGGCATAAGCGGCCCAGCTCCCTCCTCGGTTCTTTCCTCCAGAGACTAAGGAAGCAAACTTGTGCCATGGGGGACTGAGGAGAGAGGTGCCCAGGCCTAAATAAAAGGCTGGATACACCACATAGCCAGTCTGAACAGAAGATCCCAAGAAGGGGGATGGTGGGTGGGAAGGCTGATGTGATGACAGATTCCCTCGAAGATCTACTGTTATGGTAAGTTCTTATATAACTGTTCTATCTTCTTCAGGGGTATCTCAGTCATCAGGTCACATCGTAGGATGAGTTCCAAGCAGTTGCAGGTGCAGCAGAATAGTCTGGGAGGAAGGCCAACCAAAGCCTAGGACAGAAGGCCCTGCAGAACAGCCTGGCTGAATCCTGCTCAGGCTCCAGAAGCCATGTTCAGACTACAGAACATGGTGAAAGTATGGACTGTACTCCAGGTGGTAGCAGCGCACATCTCAGAAGCAGAGACCCCCAAATGAAACAGGCCACAGAATTACCCATGCCCCTTGTGGAGTGTGCGCTTTCACCACCCCTGGCAATTCCTTGCCATGCTTGTTGTAGCAGAACACAATACAATGGGCCAACCGTCTAGACAAACGTTTGGAAAGCAGAATGCCTTCTTTCCTTGGGGCAAAATAAATAAAATCTGCCTTGTTTTTCTGCAGTTTTTAGTTCACAGCAGATATTTCAAAATTCTGCGCACATCTAAAATATGCAGCAGTACTTCCCCCGGATTGGCACGCTCCCTAAAATATACAGGTAGGTGGATAGATTGGTTCAGAGTAAACTCAGACACCACCTTAAGAAGAAACTTAGGATTCATGCGCAAAAACACCCTGTGTTTTATTTATTGAAATGTTTCACCAGGAAGGCACATTGAGCAACAAGTTGCTCGCCTCCCAGTGCGACCTGGGAGGTAGGGGAAAATGGGATAGAATATAAAGAAATGTTACAAAAATGTAAATCAAATAAGTCTCCTCACACCAGAGAGCCTGAAGCTTGGAAATTCTTCAAGCAGAAGTAATGGCAACCAAAAATAATGCTTTCCAAGAAAGAAAGCACAGCTCCCAAGTCGCAACTGGCTCAAAAGGAGACGGGGTCAATTTCTCAAAAACAAAATTTCAATCTCAGGCTGGGACAGAGGGATGGATTGGAGGTTTCAGGTGCAGGATGCCCCTGAGAAAAATACGGGACACATCTAACCGAGCCACAGTACGGCCATCAATGGGCTCATGAAAGGCAGAAACAGCCAAAAGGTGCACTTTGAGGGAGGAGAACTGGAAGCCTGAGACAGACAGAATGCTCAGATAGTCCAGAATCTGGATCCCCAGACAGATAAAAGGGTCCAGATGATGTTTGGCTGCCCAGATGACATCTCTTCCACTTCACGGCATATATGGCTCTAGTGGAGGGCTTCCAAGCTACCATGAGGACACCCGCTACCTTCGGAGACACTCCAAATCGGGCGATGGCTATGTCCTCAGGAGCCAGGCATGCAAACGAAGGGACTTGAGATTCGGTTCGATCAGGGTCCCCTAAGCCTTCGTCAGCAGATCCCTACTGAAAGGCAGAGATACCGAAGGTTCCTCCACTAACTCTTGCAGAAATGGAAACCATATCTGCCATGGCCAGTGGGGTGCTACCAAGATCATGCTGGCTCCCCTCCATCTGCGGTTTCATTAGCACTTTCTGAATCAGAGGGAGTGGAGGGAAAGCATAAAGGAACCTGCCGCTCCAGAACGACGACAATGACTCACCAGAAAACTCCAGGCCCTGGATCTAGCAAGCAGAATCTGGGCAATTTTACATTGAGTGGGGACACAAAAAGGTCCAACTCTGGGTGACACATCTGTCAAACAGCTCTTCTGCAACAGATGAGACGTTCCCATTTGTGCATTCTGGACTGAGACCAGCTGAGACCATCTGCCAGAGTGTTACGCATGCCTAGAACATGAACTGCTGAGAAGTCCAGGCCATAGTCCAGTGTCCAGTACCATATTCTCATAGTCTCCCTGCATAGGGAGGTATGAATGCATTCCCCCCTGCTGGTTGATGTAGTAGACAACACTGAGATTATCTGACTGGATCAACAACTGACCTGGAAGAAAAAATTACTTACCAAAGTAATCTTGTTTCTTCCGAGTGATACTCCGGTATTCATAACTTTATGCAGTCAGCCTTGCAAGTACAACTGCCCAGAGAGAATTTGGAACATATGCAAATGATGGAATCTTTTGCATGAGTCACTTTTCAAATGCTGCCTTATACTAACTGCCTTAGTTCTAACTGTAAGCCCTCTAGTGCGGTGCCTCTATTGTGTAAGCACTAAGCACTACTTTGGCTAGCCTAGGTTCGGGGAGAAAACATTTGCTCAGCATCATGGCTAGGTTTGTACTTCTGGTCAGGGGCACCCAAGTAACTCCAATCACAGGAAGCAATAACTGAGAATGTCCAAACCAGTAATGGGATTCTAGAGTGTGGCTTTTATTCACTTCAACGCAAGAATAACAAAGCAAGATGGACCCTCACAGGGCTTCACTCACTGGAATTGCAGATTTACAGAGGTCAGAGCACATCTTTACTACACAATACCCTCAGGTTCTGAACATAACAGGGCTCACACGGCCCGAACTGGTACTTCTATTTGGATTCCTTGACATGGCACCCAGCCAGTACATGGACACTTCCATACAGCATGGAGTTTGATGGTGGCTCCCCCAACCACCCATGAGCACTTTCTAGCTCTAAAGGGAAAACATCCATAATCCCAGATCTGGGTACTTTCTACAGACACTGGCCAAGTGCCCGGAAGAAAGCTATAGGTGCCCAAAGTGAATCCGTGGAGGTAAACCTGGTTACTCCAGATGGGGATCTCCCACCTCTTGTTCCCAAATCCATACCCGGCCATTCATTTGGAACAACACCTTTCTTCGAAACTACTGGTTGTAGATGCTATCTCGAAATGTATGACATATTTAACATTCTACTCTGTATTTAGGTGGTGTCCTGACTCAAACAGTTCTGTTAGTGGCTATGTCCATTCTTTAGACCCCCACTGTCTCAGATACTTCCAAGTCACACACAAATTTTAAAGTACTGTACTTGGCTAGTCTTCTCCTGACCCCACAGTAGGCAGCTACTTTTACACTACTCTGTCTTGGTGAAACAGGGGCTCTATTTCAGAGCAGACTCACCATGGTATGCAGGTGCCCCAGGGCTTCTCTCAAAGGAAACAAATTCACTGGTATTCTCAGTACAAACTCTTCGGTAAGGCAGCTTTTCCCTTTCCAAGCAGGGCCAGAGGATTGCCCCCGAAATGCTGATTCCCCCCTCCTCCAATCCCTCCGGTGATGGAGGCATTGGAACAACACTGGGAGCGATCTCTACCACCTCTTTCAGTCTCTACTGTGTTCTTCTCTAGGGTGAGAACACACTACCCACTTTCTGGTGTAGCTCTAAGACAGATCTTGGCTCTGAGGGGCTGCCAACTGCAGCACACCTTCTCTGGAGTCTCCCTGAAGACTAACTTGAATTCCCTAACTTTCTAACCTAACCCCTGCAGCCAACATTCCAGTGTGGCTTATGTTGCTGTGAGAATTTTACAGCGATGTCATCCCTCCAGCTCAGCTGAGACTGAGGACAGAGTAAGACAGTGTGAAACCCATTTAACTGGTGTCTCACACGCTGCCTTTCCCTGCTTGCCACTCGTTCTAAGTGGGATTCTAGTAACCCCGTGTGACAAGGGGATTACATAAGCCCTCAGATTTCCTGGAAGCCTGGAAAGACAGGCCCATGGGGATGAATTGTAATAATAATAATAATAATAATAATAATAATAATAAAAAATAATAGAAAGAACTTCTTTAACACCCAAAGAAAGGGCCTCCAACTTGAGGGCATTACGTGTAAAAGAATACCCTTGAATGTCCAAATCACCTGAAAAAGGGAAAAGGGACAACAGTAGTGAACATAATCACAACATGTGTGCCAGAAATGGCATTTATACCCCTGAGAGCACAGTATTCAGGAGTGCACAGGCTAAAGGTTCCAGAAGGGGAGGCAGGGTGGGAAAGTTATGAATACCAGAATATCACTTCGAAGAAACAAGATTACTATGGTCATTTTTTCTTCTAACCCCAGTAATACTCAGGTATTCACAACTTTATGCAGACTACCAAGCAATACCTTTGGAAGAGGGCACAGAACCTTATTTTGGGTACAGACTTTGCAGGACTGCTGTGCCAAACCTGGCATCATCCCTGGACAGAATATCTAGACTAATGCTTTGTAAAGGTGTGTACTGTTTTCCAGGTAGCTGCTTTACAGATGTCCACCAGGGGAACATCCCTGATAGCTGCTATGGCAACAGCTGTGCCCCTTGTGGAATGGGCCCTCAACCCTGTTGGGGGCCCCTTTTCCGCCTAGAGTAACAAAACTGGTTATGCTGTACTGTCCAGTGAGAAATGGACCTTCTGATGCAGGGTTACCCTTTCTCTTATTCTCATAGGTCAGAAACAGCCGTTTTCTGTCCTGCCTATGGACTTTAGCAGCTGTTAAGTAGTAAACTGCAGTTACGCAAGAACTTACCTTAACAGTAGATCTTCATATAGGACTGCACCCCTTGGCGTCAGGTCTGAATGGCAAACTTACAGATGGCAATCATCAGGGACTGCCCTCGACGTCAGGCGTTGACGTCAGCCCGGCTATAAAAGGCGGTCCTGCACCCGCTCTCCAGTTCTTTTCCACCGGAGACCTAAGAAAGGTAAATAGAGCTAGGAGTAGAAAAACTCCTAGGACCCCGCTTCCTCTCTAGACCCAAAGACTAGGAAGGATGCAAAATGAAAAAACATCCAGGAACTGGGGGAAGATGGGTTGGAAACTAGACCTACTGCAGGAACCTCTCTCAAACATCTACTGTTACGGTAAGTTCATACGTAACTACAATATCTTACTTTGAGAGGGTTCCTGTAGTAGGTCTCCACATATAGGACTGAATACCAAGCAGTCCCCAAAATAACTTATGCAGAGGTGCATCCAGGAGGAGGAAAAGTCGCCATAGGGAATTATGACAGGAGGCCTTGCAGAATTGCAAGATCAAAACCTGTTCTGCGCCTAGAGGCAATGTCCAGATTGTAATGTTTAGTGAAAGTGCGAACAGATTACCAAGTGGCCGCTGCACAAATCTCTGCAGTGGACACATTCCTAAAGAAGGCAGTAGAGGTAGCCACGCTGTGGGTTGAGTGACCTTTGACTGCCCCCGGAAGGGACTTCCCATATTTTGTGCAAGAAAAATGGATGCAGTTAGCTAACCATCTGGAGATGGTTTGTTTGGAAATAGCCTTGCCCTGGCACTGGGGAGCAAAGGCTACAAAAAGTTGGTTAGATTTAACTTCTTTAGTCCGTTTTGTGTAGTACCTCAGAATCCGATGCGCATCTAGGGTGTGCAGAAGGTATTCCCCCCGTTATAATGCTGGAGATAGTAAACTAGTAATTCCACGCTCTGATTCAGAGTAGTTTCAGATACCACTTTAGGGAGAAAAGAAGGGTTAGTCCGCAGGACTGCTGTGTCTCTATGAAAAATTAAATAGGGTTCTTTACAAACAAAAGCTTGAAGCTCAGAGACCCTTCTGACGGAAGTGACTGCAACTAAAAATAAAGTCTTCCAGAAAAGGAAGCGCAAGTCGCAAGTAGAACCTGGCTCAAACGGGGGTAAAGTCAGCTTCGAGCATGAAATTCAGGTCCCGGATGGATAGGGATTCCGGATAGGAGGTTGCAAGTGAAGGATGCCTCTCAGAAAAGTTTTGGCAACCTCCAACTGAGCCAAGGTTTTGCCCTCCACCGGGAGGTGGCAGGCAGACACCGCAGAGAGATGGACCTTAATGGAGGAGTAGCTAAGGCCCATCTCAGATAAATGTGTGAGGTACTCCAACACCTGGGCTGCCAAGCACGAAAAGGGATCCCGGCCCCTTGCTAGGGCCCAGATCAAAAATCTTTTCCACTTCATGGCGCAAGTGGCTCTAGTAGAGGGTTTTCTGGCCTCTACCTCTGCAACCTGCGAGGAGACTCCATAACATGAAACTGCTATGTCCACAGGTGCCACGCATGAAGGTGGAGATAATGAAGGCTTGGGTGCACCAGGGTGCCTTGCTCCTGTGTCAGAAGGTAGTGTGAAAACGGCAGAGGAACCAGAGGTTCCAGTGCCAGTTGCTGCAAGAGAGGATACCAAATCTGGCATGGCCAGAGAGGAACAATAAGAATCATATGAGCTCCCTCCTGCTGAAGTTTCACTGGAACCTTCTGAATGAGAGGAAAGGGAGGAAATGCATAAAGAAACCTCCCTGTCCAAGAGAGACAGTGCATCTCGCCAAAAAGCACCATGCCCGGGAATGAGCGAGCAAAAGTTGGGTAGTTTTGTGTTGAATGGGGAGGCGAACAGATCTAAGTCTGGATGACCCCATCGAAGAAAGTTCTTCGACCACACCGGACTTTAGTTCCCATTTGTGGGCCCTGGCCACTGATCAGACTGTCCGCCAGGGCATTGCATTCTCCTGGTACGTGGACTGCTGTCAAGTAAAGGATGTGCTGGATCGCCCAGTACCAAACCCTCATTGCTTCTCTGCAGAGAGGGTATGACCGGGTTCCTCCCTGTTTGTTGATGTACCAGACTGTGGACATTCAGTCCCTTCTGGTACCTTGATCTCTTCTGGTCCAGACGGACAGTAACACCTGGAGAGCGTAAAGAACCACCCTGGTCTCCAAAACATTGATGTGGTGCATATGCTTCTGATCAGACCAAGACCCCTGCATCTTGTGTACCCCCAGATGGTCTCCCCAGCCCAAATCCGAGGCATCCGTGGTGAGGATTTGGGTAGGGACTGGGGAATGGAAAGGGGTTCCTCTTGATAGGTTGGAGAGATCCTGCCACCAGCAAAGATCTCTGAAGGTTGGTGGAGATCATGACTTTTTGGTTCATGTCGCCAGTCCTCTGATCCCACTGGACTCAGAGAGACCATTGGGTGACCCTCATGAGAAGTCTGGCCAGGGAAAACTGTGGAAATGGCCGCTGCCATCAGTTCCAAAAGAATAAGCACAGCATGTGCTGGGATCCATCGAGCCTGGGCCACAAGAGTGGCCTGAGCAACCAAAGTCTCGGCTCAATCTGATGGCAGAAAAGCCTTGCTCTGAACTGTATCTAGTACGGCTCCAATGAATTGGAGTCGTTGAGATGGTACTAGCTGGGACTTGGGGAAGCTGACCGTGATCCCCAGAAGGGGGAACAAGTTCAGAGTAAAAGAGAGACTCTTTCAGGCT
Source organism: Neoceratodus forsteri (assembly GCA_016271365.2). Classification (NCBI taxonomy): domain Eukaryota; kingdom Metazoa; phylum Chordata; order Ceratodontiformes; family Ceratodontidae; genus Neoceratodus; species Neoceratodus forsteri. Next base: position 158,948,240 of record JADMNL010000025.1, read on the forward strand.
GATAGGAGAGGGTGCTGAGAGGAGTCAGTCGTCCAGGTACGGGAAGACAAATGCCCTGGCGGCGTAAGAATGCCACCACCGCTAGACACTTCATGAACACCGGGGGCACCAAGGAAAGGCCAAAAGTGCCCAAAACTGGAAGTGATCCTCCAGCATGCAGGTAGGCATCCTGCATATCCAGGGAGCACAGCCAAGAGTTGGGATGGGGCAGGGGAAGGAGCCACTGAAGGGTCAACATACGAAACTTCTTGTACTCTATTTTAGTGAGCCGAGGTCCAGGATCGGTCTCAGGTCGCCCGTTTTCTTTGGAACTAGGATGAAGTGAGTAAAATCCCCTTCCTGTCTGGTTGAGGGACAGGTTCTATGGCCTCCTTTAGAAGAGCCCGAATCTCTTGCGAGATGAGGGTGACCTGATCCAAAGGATAGAAATACCCTCCCGGTGGTAGAGGGGCTGGAATCTCAAGGAACTCGACTGAGTGACCCAACTGGATGAGCTGAATCATCTAAGACTCCACGGTGATGCACCTCCAACCTTCCAGGTGGAGGCCGAACCTCCCTCCCACCAGTTTCTCCTGAAGTAAGGGAGGAGGGAGCGAAAGGAGGGAAAGAGTCAGGATGCTGAGAGGAGGGGAGCTTTGGCACCAGAGGCTTGTTTGGAGAACTTGGCCTGTGAGGTCTGGGCTCCTGAGCCAGGGGCACGCCTCTCCCTCCCCTGCTCCACGCTTGGCCTGGTTCTTGTTCCACCTTATTTGGTGGCGAAGAGCTGCTTTTTCTGGCCTGTCTTGTACATAGAGCATATGTCTCTTACAAAGCGTCCACTCTCTTGCAGTTCTGTAATGATATCTTTGGCATTGCCGCCAAAGAGGACGGAACCCCTAAAAGGGGCGTCCAAGAGGGAAGTCTGTACATCCTATGCCAAACCGGCTATCCAAAGCCAGGAGAGCCAGCAGAGACAGATCCTGGTGGCTGCCGCTCTAGCCACAGAGTCATAAGTCACTCGGAGCACGTGACGACACAAGGACTTTCCCATCCTGACCTTGTCCAGGAGCTTCTTCCTAAGGTTTTCATCCTGAACCTCAAGTAGATCCCTTTCCAGCTCCGAAAGAGCAGCTTTTTGGAAAGCAAGCATGTGCAAGACATAGTTGAGAGATTTAATGCTACAGAAGGAAGAACAGATTTTTCGCCCGAACTGGTCTACTGACGAGAGTCCTTATCTGGTGGTGAGGAACTCCGGGTTTTGGTTGGGCTGACCAGTCATGAGTGGCAGTAATTACCATGGAGTCAGCCTTAGGATGGGAGTGGAGATGTTGAATCCCTTCCAGGGGATAATGGGTCCGGTCTGCCTTCCTGGAGACCACTGGAATGGAGGACGGTTGTTGCCATATTGTGGTGATCAAGTCCTCATGGAGTCCCATCCACAGGGGTATAGGGATGGGATCTGATGTAGCAAGGTCCAGGTGCTCCGCTAGTCTTGTGTTGTGGATCCACCTCTTTAGTGGACCAGCCTCTGGCTGCCTGTATGGAGCGCAAGAGGTCTCTAAAAGATGTGTCCTCTAGAAGAGACTTAGGAGACTCCTTTGGGGGAACCTCAACCGGAGATCTGGAATCAGAGGGATCGGTGTCAGACTCCGCGTCAGATGGCTCGGAGCCGCTGGGAATGGAAGGTTCCATACTAGCAGTACCCGCAACAAGAGAACCCAAAGCTCTGCCCGCAGGAGGTGGTGGAGGGGGGGGCTCTAGGCTGGGGAGGTTCCCCTACCGACTGCCTGAGCTCTGAAAGCAACTGGGTTCTGGCCTCCTGCGACCATTAGGGTGCTGTCTCCAGCGCCGGTGGTGGTGGAGGAGGCTGGAAGGTAGGATAACCTGGGTATTTAGTCTAAGAAGGGTAGTGATAACCTGTTTGAGGAAAGTATGAGTACCCAGGGTATCACGGCATCAGGTAACCCGGCGTCGGAAATTGTGGAGTCGATGGCGGGCCGCCCAGAGGCGGGACAACAGGTTCTGAGCCCGGAAACCCACCTGGAGGATCTGGTCCTGCTTGGGGAAGTGCCATGGCACCTCGGGGAGGCGCAGGATCGGGAAGGACTCCCGAAGGACCAGAAGGAGGAGGCTCCATGAAAAGATCCCTAGCCGGCAGTGAACTAATGTCCGGGGACAGCGGAAGGCCTGGTGAGGAGGGGGGGGGGTCCAGAAGGAGCCCCGACGGCAGGTCTGAAGGTGATTTCGCTGGCAGAAATAAAAAAAAAAAAAAATAATCAGCGGATCAGGTGGCGAGTCCCTGGGATGCAACACCCTAGAGGACAAGGGGTCACTCTGCCCCACGTCAGGGGCCAAACTGGAGCCTGATGGGAGAGTGGAAGGATCTGGGTGAGTGACGGAGGAGCCGCTGTCCGGCTGATCGGACCAAGCCGAGCTAGTGGAAGTCCGGAGACCGCCGCTAGTCTGATCAGCAGGGGCCGTGTGCCCTTTGACAGGGTCGAGGGGTGTCTTACCGACAGGGCAGATAGACTTAGACACCTCTAAAGAGGCTACCCCCGGCTGCCCACTCACCATGGCAGGAGGGGGAGAAGGTGCCTGGCCTAAAGAAGCAGACTGGGCACTGGCAGAAGTACTCACAGTTTTGGAGGGCCTCCCGTGTGGTGACTGACTGTTTCCGGCGCTTCTCTTTGCTTTTCTTCTTTTTCAGGCCTGGCAATGACTACCTATCCCGCAGTTCCTGGAGCTCCTTTTCCATCGACGCCAGTCGGGTCAGGAGATGGGCCTCAAGGGTCCGCTTATGCCTGGCTCGGGTCACCTGGCAGATGGAGCACTCCTGAGAGTTGTGTTTGGAACCAAGCCAGAGGAGGCAGCAAGAATGGTTGTCCCTGTGCGGGATTTGAGCGCCACGCTTCAAGCACTTCTGTCTAGAAGACATCAAATAGAGCGAAACCGTTTAGTGAAAAACTAATTATGAGGCAAAGAAAACTTCCACAAAATGGCGGACATCTGATCGCAGTTCTATTGCGTGCTGAACGTTACTGAGCAGACAGCGGGAAAGAACTGGAGAGCAGGCGCAGGACTGCCTCATTTATAGCCGGGCTGACATCAAGACGCCCGACGTCGGGGGTGGTCCCCGCTGATTGCCATCTACAAGTTTGCCGTTCGGACCAGACGCCAGGGGGTGCAGTCCTATATGTGAAAACCTACAGCAGGAACCCTCTCGAAGTAAGATCTAAGAATTCTTTTGACGTCCAGACTATGAAGACTCTTCACCAGAACTAAAGTATTCAGTGAAAAAAAAAATAAATAAAAAACAGGAGAGGTAATGACAATTCAACTGTAAATCAGAAGTCATTTTAAAGGAAAAACTCTCCTTTTGTTCCCAGGACAATTTTGACTCTGTGGAATAAAATGTAGTCCTGTTCGATGCAAAGAGACTTGGGATCACGGGTTCCTCTGGCAGAAGTAATAACCACAAGAAAAAACAGTTTTCTTAACAGTCCTTTTTGTTTAGGTAAGTTGAAGACATAGGCTGAAAGGGGAACCCATAAGCCTAACTATATACACATCTAGACCAAGGCCACATGCTGGCACTGGTTTGGGGGCAGCAAATGGGACAGGCCTTTAAAGAACCCTTTGAAGATAGGGTCTGAGACTTGATAAACTTTCTGTCAAACTGAAGTGTAAGCCAGTGCTATGGCCAGCTGGACCATTAAGATACTCCAGTCAAATCAAACTTTAAACAGGCAGTTACATCATTGAGCAAGCTCATTTTCAAGATGGTCCTGGACACAGAAGACACTTGCTTATATTAGACAACACTTCATACAAAAGTAGACATCAGTATTTGGATGAATCAGACATGTAAAGCAAGTGCAAATACAAGCATTTAAAGTGCAGCGTATACAGGTTGTAGCATAGAGTACAAGTGAGGAGAGGAAGACGGGACATAGAGAAGGGCAGTGGGAAGAAAGGGTGTTAGATACATAGTAGAGAGGGAAAATAGGGCAGCCTAATAGAATAAGACCCCCTGCAAAGCTAATTGATGAGAAGGGGGAGGCTGGGGGGGAGGCAGTTGCCCTAAAGGGATGCTGGCTGATACGGAAAATAGGCGGCCCAGGATTACAGAGGTTAAGGGACTCAGTTGAGCGGGGTAAGGCTTTACCTGAAACGATCACACACCATTTTCGGGCCTCTATAGAGCATCCCCCTAAATATAAAATGGCTGGACAGCAGGGAGATTTTAAGTAATTTTTGCAGGTTATTCCAAAGCGCTGGTAAAAAGAAACTAGTGGCAGCTGAGCCAAGACACGTCCTTGTTCGTGGTAGCTTAAGGAGGACAAAGGAGGAGTTCCTTAGTCCGTAGGCACCCTTTGAACGTTCAAAATAGGTCACAGATATAGGGTGGTAGTTTGTTGGACAAAACCCAGAATAGCCACATGAAGGCGTTTATTTGCCTCCTCGTGGAGAGGGATGGCCAATCTAATGCTTGGTACAATAAGCAGTGATGAGTCTGCAAGGGCAAGTCAAGAACAAATCTCAATGCGTGATGATAGAGTGTATCCAGCTTTTGGAGCGCATACTGGGGGCAATGGCTGTATAGAAAGTCGACATACTCTATCAGGGGAAGAAAGGTTGTTTGAACCAGCGGCTTTCTAGCTTCCAGGTTGAGTAGGCATCCTATGCGGTAGAAAATACCAAGGCGCTGCCTTAGCTTTTTTGTTAACTCACTTAGATGTACATCGAAAGCGAGTGTTAGCCAACCAGACTCCCAGATACTTAAATTTATCCACTAGCTCTAGTGGTTCATTAGAGAGGGTAATCTGTGGGGTCCCAAGTATCTCTGTATTGTGGGATGGAGAGGTAATCATAGCTTTTGTTTTTTTTGCATTTAACAGCTTTAGATTCAGCAGGTTGCGCAGGAGGATGATAAAATCCTGCTGTAGCTCCTTGTATGCAATGCCCAAGGAGGGGTTGGTCGTGTAGAGGACTGTGTCATCTGCGAAGAGATGAACATTTCCAGCAACCAGGCCAGAGTCGATGCGGTTGATGTAAAGGGCGAAGAGGATAGGTCCCAAAATGAAACCTTGCAGAATGCCTCGGGCAGTAATTTTAGTTGGGAGAATTCTCCTTGGGGTTTAATTTGCTGTTTACGATTTGTGAGGTAGCAGCGGAACCACTTTACTGCGAGCAGAGGTTAGACCAATGCTACTCAGGGAATCAAGAAGTATGGAATGATCAACCGTATCAAATGCTTTGCTGAGGTCAAGGAAGAGTGCATAGATGTCCTGTTTACTGTCCAGGGCTTTTATCCAGTCATTTGACACTTTTGCAAGAGCAGACATGCTACCGTGCTTGGGTCTGAAACCTGACTGGACTGGATTGAGGATTGTCTCACGATCCAAGTACTCCCTTAATTGAGAGTTTACAATTTTTTCAAGTAGCTTGGATAAAACAGGAAGCAACAAAATAGTTAAAGTCAGTGGGGTCTCCCGACTTGAACAGGGGGACAATGTGTGCGGTTTTCCAACTAGGCAGCAATTCCCCTTGGGATAACGAGCTGTTAAAGAGATGGGCAACTGGAGCTGCCAGATAAGAACCTGCTTTTAAGAATAAGGGTTCAAGCGCTCTTTTTGGTGTCCAGCGAGAGGAGAAGGTCCTCCACCTGTTTGTAGGAGACTGGCTGGAACTTGGAAGAGGGGGCAGTGAGGAACGGGCTATGGTTGGTCTAGTAGCTATGTTGGTCGTGCTTGTGATGCTCAGTTTACCAACAGGTGACGTGTCGAATGTGAGGCCTGCAGTGGTGAAGTGGTTATTGAGCTGATCAAAGATCTCTGACCTATCTGCGTAGGTGGTGGTATTTGCCACAATATTGGTTGGTAGCAGGGTGGCAGGAGAATGTCCTTCAACCAGTATCTGCCACAAATTGGTGGAACAGTTTTTGTTTGCCTCCAGGGCTGACTGGAAGAACAGTTTTTCCAACCTTACCAGTCTGGTGCAGGCATTTCAGGCTACCCAGAAGGAGAGCCAGTCTGAGTCAGACTGCGACTTCCTAGCCCTTTTCCAAAGGGTGCACTTATGCCATAAGGTCCTCTTAAGTAGTGGCCTAAACCAATCAGGTGCACATTCCCTGGATTTGATTTTCCTTATGGGTGCGTGTTGGTTGAGAACGTTTACTAGCAGATCCTGGAAGATGCAGAATGCTTCAGACATAAAGGGCGCAAGGTAGAAATCTGGGCACTTTGTGTTCCCAAGAGCTGTCAGGAAGGCCACGAGACTGAAGTATTTTAGGTTACACTTAAGCTTGAGAGTGGAGGTGTAGGGAGCACCCAACGCAGGCGACTACGCAGTGATCACTCAGATCAGTGTGGAAGACCCCTGCATGAGAGATATTATGTGGCTTTTTGACAAGTATAAGGTCCAAAAGTGAACTTCAGTCGGGATTTTTCTTGTTAGGTCATGTAACGTCAGAGAGAATCTGAGTAAGCCTGTGCTCATCACAGAAGTTCTTAGGCTTGTTTGCACAGACATCGTTCCAATTAAGGTTAAGGTCACCCATGCTAATGTATTCCGTGTTCGCTTTTTCCAAGCGAGAGTGAATATGGGGAAAGCACAGTAAGAGCAAATAGGTGAAATAGTCTAGCACACCTGGAACACCAGCCTGTGCTGATATGTGCCAGGCCCTTAAAGCACATTTTAAAGCTAGGCTCTGAGGCCATTAAAACATTTTGCCCAACTAATATGCAAGCAGATGCTGCAACTAGGTGGACCTAGAGGGTGCAGGACTGCCAGTCCAATGAGTAAATGGGCAAGATAGTCAGTCAAACACAACTGGGACCCAGCATGTGCTGGAACCAATTTCTTGGTTGAACACAGAGAGTAAAACCTTTTCCCATTCTGAAGCATAGATTTTCTTAGTAGAAGGCTTCCTGTAATCACAAAATGTGTAAGACACAGAGAGATGCAATCCTACATATTATACCCTAAGCACTCAAAAGCCATGCCTTGAATCTGAGTGATCAGAGATTTGGATACAGGAGCCTTCTGACTGGAAGTTAGTAGGTTGTGTCTCTGAGGAAAAGATATATTGGTTCGGACCCAGACATGGAGAGTAGCAGAGAATCATGTTTGTCTGGCCCCGTCTGGTGCCATCAAGATCACTGATGCTGACTGGGACCCGAGCTTGAAAATATTTGCTCTGTATGCCAAAGGGAAGAAACAAAAAACATGCAGGTGCATACCTGGTCAACTCAAAGTCAGAACATCCAGGTGGATTGTTCACAGATCTGGTTGTCTAATAGTACTGTAACAGGTGCTGGTTGTGGTGGGATGCGAACAAAACTACTTCTGGAGTGACCCACCTTCTGAAGATAACTTGCACCACCTGACTGTTTACGGCCCATTCATAATGGGACTAGTTGATTTGAGTCAAGGTAGTGTCCCTACCTGGCAGATGACTATCCTGTAGGGGCCCATGGAGCATGCTAGACTCCATATTTTCATAAGTCCTGTGCAGGGGAGGGCTTACCTTGTCCCTCCCTACTCGTATGTGTAGTACATTGTGGTGGTATTGTCTGTTCTGACCTGTACCACCTTATAGTAGTTGTGTGAAAACCTTTAGTGTCAGTAACACTACTCTTGGCTCCTGCAGGTTTATGTGCAGGAGTGACTCTGCACTTGACCATGTGCCTCGGGTGGTGTGAACTCCCAGATGGGAGCCCCACTCTAATAAAAATGCATTTGTTGTAACACAACTGATGGGGGCTCTTGCTGGAGGAGGAAGAAGAAGCCGCCCCCCTTCCCTTAGGTTGGTGTTCTCTTTCCACCATTGGAGGCCTGTAACAATGTCTTTGTCACTTCATGGCACAAGACCTTCTTTTAAACTAATTCTAGTAACAATGAATGGCCCTGCTCTGTAATCTGGATTCCAAGACTGCACCAGTGGCAGGTGCCATGTAGCTAGTAGCTGAAGAAACTGTCTTGCAGTTTTTGTTTCATTCAGGCTGAGTAAGCCTGCTATTACTGGAATACTTCTTGCCCTACATAGAAGCAGGTAGACCCTGCCTTGCAGAGTATTTAGCTTTGCTCCTATGAACTGTAGTGCCCGAGCAGGCCGAAGGTCAGGCTTTTAGATTTATCAAGAGCCCTAGAGACTCTAGGAGACCCTAGGTGAGTTGCAGACCCACTTGCTGGGGTGATTCTACAACCACCAGCCAGTCAACTAGGTATGGGAAAAACTGACACCTTATTTTTGAAGGTGCTCCAACACTCCTACACTCCCAGAGAGTGACCTGATGAGTCTAAACCTGAGGCACTTTCTGTGATACTCCCTTATGGGAGTGTGGAAATAATTTAAGTCCAGTAATGCCAGAAACCCTTTTAAGTTTTTCCTGGGGTATGACATGCTTAGTCGTTTTGGTTTTCTTGGAGGGGACCGGAGAAACAGCTGGACCATTCACCCCCTTTTTTTTTTTAAATGCCTGAATCACCCTTCTCAGGGGTGTGTAAGTAAGAGACAGCAGTCTCATCCGCAGATTTGGAGGGTGTTGGCTGGTCAGAGCCTGAAGTGCCCTTATTCGGTCTCTTTTGAAACCTTTCTAGTACTTTTCCCACCGTTTTTGGTGGAAGGAATTTGAGCTCAGAGACAACCCCTGACTCACTACAGCCAGGACCACTTGTCTGCGGTGCCTGAAGTACCCCTGCTGTGGGTACTGCTGATACTGAGGTGCAGCCCCAGCCTGATAGAAAAAAGGGGGCTTGCGGTGGTGTATATCTCCACCTTTTTCATGTAAGCCTTTATCTTTCTCCAAAGAGGAACTACCCTCGACTGAGAAATCTTAACCTTGGTTTGGATATCCCAAGTGAGGTTTGTGACTAGCAGCCAGACAAACCTACCCTGAACCACTGTATTTGCCATCCATCTGGCAGCAGCCACTTGAACTGTTATTTGGCTGCTCCCAAACCAAATTTAGCGGTTTCAGCTACATCTGACAGGTAAGTCTTGGCCTTGGCTGGCATAGCAGGGGCAGACTACCAGTGACTTTAGCCTGAACATAGGCTTGAAGTGTGTGCCTGCCTGATGGCCAAGGAACCCGACAGATATTCCTTTTATGCCATGTTGTCAATTTTCCTGGGATCCTTGTTAGGAGGATAGGATGCCAGGGGCATCTTTGCCTTGTCACAGGCTGTCACTTTAACCACTACTTGGTGGACAGGGTGTGGGAATAAAAAGTCAGTTCCCTCCCTGTTCAGCTGATATTTCTAATGCATTCTCTTATCCAGAGGAGGAACAGAGTTTGGAGTTTGTAAAATCTTTAAAGTATCTTCCCTGAAGAATTTACTCACAGGAATGGGAAGCTTTTAGTGAGTGTCAGCCCAAACATTTCTCACCAATGTGAAGAATGATGAATAATCCTCAGATGTTCTGTGGGGAGAGTCAAACTCGTTAAGAGGAAACCTCAAATTGAATAGGTTCCCCTTCTTCCATTTCATAATTACATATTCTTCCTCTTAAAGATTAGGAAGACTACTTTGCAAAGGCCTGCTGCTGAGAGGCAGATAGTCCTTGTAAACCTGAAAGTGTTTTCTTTAGCCGTTCCAGGCATTTCTCCACTTTTTCTCTGGGAAAGTTTTACAAATTTCACAATCTGAACAGGCCTGTGCAATTTCTGTAGGAGTTGGCAGGCTTTATAGCAGGCACAGAAGTCTCCAGATGCTGTCCAGCAGGGGGTTATGTGCGTTTAGTTTTGTTGATTTCTTTTGAGGGAACCAGGGATTCAGCCGGTTCAGCAAGCCTCTTAGGAACTGCTTATATACCAGTCACATTAATTGTTGTGGTTTCAAAGCCACAGTAACTTAGGGTATCAGCTGACCAAAGCTCGAGAGACCCTTGGGTGGTAGCATTTTTTATTTTTTTATTTTTAGCCTTATTCAGGCATTTCAGTAGTTTTTTCAGGACACGTAATGCAAATTTCACTCTGCTTTTAAATGTTCATGTCCAGATAGACAAAACAAGAGAATGTTCAACTTAAAATTTCACCACACTGAATAAAAGATTTAAAACCGGGATCACCAGTTTCTTTTTATAACAACATTTTAATTGCAAAGCCAATAACAGTTGCAACCGCTAAAAAAGAATAAATTAGCAGTTGTGGTCGGTTCCGGAACCATTGTGCGATCCAGGAACAGAGATAAAATGAACAGAGGCTGTCAGTTCAGGAACCGGTATTAGCGGTTCTTAAAACAAGCAAATAAAAGTAAACATACCTAATGGAGTTTTTTTTTTTTTTTTTTTACTCCGAAAACTCAGATAAATATAAAATAAACCTCGGTTTACCCCGGTTATACTGAATTAACAGAAACCGAGAAAACTTGGTTTAAACACAGACTACGGGTTCACCTAAAATTACAAAAAGTAAAAGGCAGCAAATGAAATGTAAAGAATACTTATATTTTATAAGGTTTCTCACGTCAGAACAAAAGATGGAGTGTATCTCTGAGCATTTAGTCTTGACAGGCAGAGAAATCTGAGGGGTTAGAACTAAGGCAGTTAGTATAAGGCAGCATTTGAAAAGTGGCTCATGCAAAAGATCCCATCTTTTGCATATGTTCCAAATTCTCTCTGGGCAGTTCTAGTTGCAAGGCTGACAGCATAAAGTTATGAATACCTGAGTATTACTGGGGTTATCTCCACTAAAGAACCATGCACTCGGAAATGGTGCTATCAGCTAAATCATGAACATTATCTCAAAAAGCTGAAGCACTCACTAACCCCAGAATGAAGTCGAACACAGAGCTACTATTTTAAATATTTATTTAGGTGGACTGGTTGGTGCAATAAATATTTAAAACAGTAGCTCTCTGACTTCATTCTGGGGTTAGTGAGTGCTTCAGCTTTTTGATATAATATTACTGGGGTTGGAAAGAGGCGGTTCTGAAAAGTCTGCATGACATAGGACCACCCTCATCTTGAGGACATTGATATGGATGGACATATCGATCTGGGGCAAGACTCTGAATTGGCAATGCTCTCCCTGAAAAAGAAACCGCCTGTGAGGAGGACAAACCAAGATATGCAGGTGAGCATCCTACACATCTAAGCAGCGCAGCCAGTTGCTCCACTTGAGAAGTGGCAGCAGGTATGGCAGAGTGACCATGCAGACTTTTTTGTCCTGGATTTAAAGATTGTGGTCTTTGAGATCTAGAATAGGTCTCAGATCTCCTGTTCTGGGATCAGGAAGAATCTGGAATAGAATCCCCTGTTTTTCTACCACCTGGGCACTGGTTCAATGGCCTTTTTCCACAGAAGGGACTGTACCTCCTCCTGAAGAACCATTACATGGGTTGGAGGGTAGGTGGAGGGGTATCAGGAGTCTCCAGGGGCTGTTCTACCAGCTCCAGTTGTGACCCCTTTCTATAATCTGAAGAATCCAGGCATCTGAATTTATGGTTTTCCATTGGTTGAGATGGAGGGAGAACTGACCTCCGACCACCATCTCTTGGTCAGGGACCAGAAAGGGGGGGGGGGAAGAAGAGGGTCTGGCAAGAAGTCAGGCGGCGGTGGATCTGACCACTGGAGCCAATCTGTCACCTCTGAGTCACTTCACAGCAGGTCCAGAGAAAGAGGGGGTAGGCAAGGCAGAAGTGGCCTTCCTTCTGCCCTCGTAACAGGAGCCCACACTGGACTTATGCAATACCTTATGAAAGGACTAGCGCTGTCTACTCCTGGGGTGGGTATGGAAGAGTGTATGAACAGACTTAGTAGCCCTACCAGAGGTCTGTATGTCATTAATGATGTCCTGGACATCTGGCCTGAAGAGCTGTGAGCCACTGAAGGGGGCATTCAGCACCTTCTGTTGGACTTATTTTGTCACCAGACTAGCAAAAGGCACATCTGCAGGGTAGTCCCTTTCTGTCCTGAAAATTTCAGGCCAAAAAACCAAACCGTCTGGGCTGTAAGCAAATTCAAAGAAAAATCCCAGCAAATTCAATGAGTGACATGTTTTTTTCACCTCTCCGTAACTCAGAAACCACACATCCAACCAGAATGTAATTTGCCACATCAAGAGATCTGTCCCACAGGACAGTGCATACTAAAGTTTGAGCAAATCCATTGAACAGTTACAAAATTATTAAAGAGCAAAAATTTGAGTGTAACATTAAAGTACCTACTCAACCCTAACTATAGGGACGCGACCGTGCCCCTATAATGCGTGGTAGCACCAATATAGTTAGGACTGAGTGCACAGTTACGTTAAAGCTAATTTTTCAAACTTAACTGTGCAACCGTTCAACGGGTTTGCAGGAAATTTGGTATGCATAATCTCTAGGAGTAGGTCTCGTTATGTGGCAAATATCGTCTGAATTCGTTGCGTGGTTTCACAGATACAGAGTGTCAACAATCCCTAAATGTACCATTTTTTTGCCGTTTCTTTGTCCACCCGCATCTCAGAAACCACTGTAGGTTGTGGTCTGAAATGTTCAGGGTTGAAAGCCTTTGCATCACAGATGTGTCTTTTGAAGGTTTGGTGAAAAAATATTGATCCGTTCCAAAGTTATTACATTTTTAATGTGCCCATTATTTCCTATGGGGAAAAGTTAGATGTTCCATATGAAAAACACTTGTTTTTGCAGGAGGTATTGCAATTTTTGCATGTAGGGTCACAAAGAGCCTACTGTATTTTCGCAGATCTCTGTGTGCCATCTTGTTTTCCCGTTAGCAAGAGAGACAAAATGAAAAAGATGTAAAAATGAATGTAATAGAAAAAACAAACATCAGAATTTAACTAAATAGGACTGCTTTAGCTACATTGTTTTTTTTGTTTTTGTTTTTTTTGTTTTTTTTTACAGCTGTGGCCAGAAACACCTTTTCTGGGCACCCAAAACCACAGGTGCCAAGGTTAGCGAGAGGACTGCTTCTGCCGCGTTCTCTGTATGAAAACAGAGGGATTTTCTTGACTTTTGCTAGCACTCGTGCCGCCAGCTGCAATGTCAAGTATGAACCACTGTTTCCTTGGTGTGTACTGGCACCCCCAGGAGGTCTGTGAGAAAATATAGGCTCCCTGCAACACAGTGTACACAACTACTGTAGGACCCGTTTTCCCTGGCGTCTAGTGGCACCCCAATCCTCAGATGCTATTTTTTTTTTTTTTTTATTAATTGATGTATTAATATAACTCGATACCAGGATGCCCACCCCTGATATCAGATGTCTTCCTCCCTCCCTCCCCACTGCAGTCCCTTATTATTTACCGACATCGGGGCACCCAAACCCCATGTCAGCACTGGAAGACCCCCCCCCCAGCACTGTGGGGCCCACTCCGTGTCCTGAAAAATCTGGTTAGCTGTAAAATTAGAAAACTGTCCCCCAATGTCTTTTCCCCCTTAAAAAGAAAAACGGCCCTTCATCATCCCCGTTTCCCTCCCCATCTCAACCCTCCCACTGAGCACCCACACACCCCCTTACCCTATACTTGCCTCCGGAGGATGTCGGCTGTCATCTTCTGTGGAATGGGACATGTTTGCATGCTTCAAAGCCAAACCGCAAACCAAAGAATCAAGGCAAGTGCATACAATATAATATATTTCAATGGCGTTTTGAACTTATGTAAAGAACTTTGCCATTTTTAGGTATTTTTTCACCAAATTTTCAACATGGGTTTTTGGGACCCCACCTCATGAGCACTGCCACTGTCATTTCATTAATTGAGACAGGAAGGTGATTTCATGGTAGTTGCATGAAATCACCTTTCGAGACAGATTAACGAAATGACAGTGCTAGTGTTCATGAGGCGAGGGTCCCAAAAAGCCCATGTTGAAAATTTGGTGAAACAATTCCTAAAAATGGCTGAGTTATGAGCATTCATTGAAAAGTTTCTGCACATAACTTTGGCTATTTTTAATATTTTGATACATAGCCATTTTTTCATACCACCTCATGAACAGTACAGATGTCATTTTTCACATCCTGCCCGAAACATGTTTTCACACCTGTGACACAGAATGGCATTTTGGCATGGATTAGAACATTTTTACCTATGTGGTTTATGAGACGGGGCCATAAAAAGACTATGTTCAAAATTAGGGGTCAAAATATGAAAAAATGCCAAAGTTATGACCATTCGTTGCTATTTCAGTACGCTTGTTCGTAACTTCAGAAATTTTAAATATTCTGACCACAGATATTCAACATAGCCTTACTATCTGACCTAATGTATGTTTCAGCTGTCATTTTTCCAATTTTGCCCAAAATGCGTTTTCGCACCTGTGGTGCGGAATGGCATTGCAGTTACATAGAATTACTTTTTGAAGTGGATTCGAAACCTTTCTGTACCAGTGTACATGAGGTGGGGTAATAAGATGGCTATGCTGACAATTTTGTCTGTTGTCCTATGAATGGAAGCACAAGGCCAGGAGGGCCCTGTGCTTCCACAGCTACATGCGTATACGTATCTATGGAGGAATGGGAGCATAGACTCCCATAGACAAATATGGATATGATTATACTATCTGAAAAAGTAAGTAAATTCATTGCAAAAAACTTCGTTCATGCATCAGTTAGGGTTGTTACTAAAGTGACAAAAGCAGGGAAATGTGGTGTTAGGGTTGATGACCCTTGGAAACCCCAACGCTCACCCCAGTCCTATACTGTACCCATCTCAGCTTATTTACTTATGGAATGGGGTGCGCATTAAGGCTGACAACTCCAAGGTACCCACCCCCCCCAAAAAAAAAGAAAACTGCAATGTCTGCAGGGTGAGGTTGGAGTGAAGAGTTGAAAACCCCAACACCACATTTCCCTGCTTTTTTCGCTTTAGTAACGACCCTAACTGATGCATTAACAAAGTTTTTGGCAATAAATATTATACAGAATGTTTTTAATCTAGGTTTGACTCATCTGTTTGAGGAGCAGAGCTGGTGGGTGCTGCTCTTCATATCAAACATTTCTAGCATCACCAAGGGTGGAGCATCTATTTTCAAATTTATGCTTCAAAAACAAGATGCAAGGTCTAGACTGGCCTGCTTGCACAGACCATGTTTAAAAATGGGTTTAAGCAAGGTGGTGTGTTGCAGTCATAGGTGGGTGTCCATGCAGAAGGCAGACATTTGACACCCCACCCCCGGTAAGCGACAGACCACCAGGGAAGGTCGGGATAGCAAAAGGAAACCTACAAGTGCAGCTGTAATATCAACTGTAACCTACACGGAAAACCATACTTTTGATTTACTGGCTCATCTGCAAAGTGGTAGCATTGCTGCTCACAACACTGGCAGCATGGGTTCACACCTCCTGACCGGATAAGATGACAGGCAGGAGGAAGAGGATTTAGCATCTCTGAGGATGCTTTCATCAGGGTGGAACAAATCAGGTACACAGGTGGCCAATGGCCACAAAAAAAAAAAAAAAAAAAAAAAACTTGGTTTGTCTACCAAATTTTGAAAGTTAGCAGCCAACTAGCTACCTGCTCTGTGATTCTTCAGCCTTTAAAAATTATGGCCACTAAAAATATTGATATGGCTACCATATTTTGAAAACTAGTGGCCAAACTAACCACCAGCTCACACACTGATTTGTCCCACCCTGGCTCTAATTTTCTGGGGGGGTTGGGTACCTCACTGCACTACCATCAACTGGGTGTGGCAATCTGACCACTGATGTCATACTGTAGACACACTGTTGTCATATTTCTCTAGAAGTTTTATGTTTAAATTCCCAAAAAGGTCAGAATATCAAGTTAACCAGAAGGATGCCCATGTTTTTTTTTTTTTTTTTTTTAATAAAGGGTACTTGGGAAGAGAGAGATTGCATATTGCAAATGTCTGACATTCCTCTTTACCCGAGACCAGGCTTGCTAGAGATACAGGGTTGAATTTCAATGGGGAATTGAAAATTTCCTGGGAGCCATCTCCTACACTAATAACCTTTTACATTTCAAAGGGGGAAATTGGTATTTCCGGGTAAACTAATAAAAGGAGTCCAGTCCAGAAGCACAGGAGATAGTTTCCCCTATCTCGCCGACAAACTTTTACACTTCAAGGAAAAAAAAAAAAAAATACACTGAGAATAGGATCTGGAAGTCTACTGTGAATACACTTCAAGTGTCATAACTCATCTCCATTTTAAAGAGATCAAGGGATACTGGTTCAAGCCAGCCAGAAAGTTGGTGTGGTGAGGAAATCTAAACAAAATTTGGGGAAAGAGCAAGAGAGGCCCCTGCTGGACTAAAGATAAAACCACTAGCTAATTTGAAGGACAATTTTACAGACTGCAGGACCAGGGGTATTTAAGGCCCCCTCAAAACAGAAACTCAGTGCATTTTGCAGAAGATACTTTTCCTGACACACAGAGCCAGACTGCCAAGCATATATGGAAGACCAGTAGCTACAAGAAGATTTGGGACTTTGCAGACTTTATTTTCTGGACTTTTGCTTCTCCACAGACAAGGTAGAAACCAGACAATTACATTTCACAGTGCGTTTTGTATGTATTTTATCCAACTTTTTCTGTTATTCTGTAACAGAATTTCTGAATCTTTTGTTTGTAAGTCTTGTATAATAATTTAAGTACTAGTAAAAGCACATGCTTCTAATAACTGCCTGGATGTAATTTTTGTGTGTGTGTGTGTGTGTGTGTGTGTGTGTGTGTGTGTGAAAGTGGGAAGATGTATTCAATCTGTGACAGCCTGTTTAATGCTAAGGTGCCACAATCACTACCAAAGACTAGGATCCTGGAAGGGAATCTGGGTGCCTACGTAGGGGAAATACACAGGGTCTCAGGAGGGGTCTGTACAGTTTGAACTAGGTTCTTGCACCACCTGTGGGAGAAGACACAATCAGGGTTACGAGGACAGCCCCGAAGAGCTCATAACGCCTGGCTCCTTCCCCCAGTGCAGCAACCAAGGAGGGTTCTTACCTGGCTACAGACTCAAGACTGTATTTTACCCTTACCCAGATTAGAGAGGAAGCCCTGGGCCCTCGTGGAGTGTGTTCAGTTGTACACTCAGCAAGCACTCTAGAAGGACACGGGGAGGGTATTCCTGTTCCTATGTCATGGACTGCAGTTAGGGGTGGGCACTGTGAGCTCAGCGGCTCCAGCTCCCAGAAGTGGGTCTGTGACACTGGGTACCAGCAGCTGGCAGTGCAGTTGAGAACCTGCCATGTTCACAGGGGAAGGGAGAACAGGCAAGTCAGTGCGTTGGCATCCCTGGCACCTAGTAACAGCAGTATGCTCTCACGAGTTGGGAATATGAAGGGGAAAATGGCCACTTATTGGGCTGATCTCACCATGTACATCCCACCACATCCAATTTTGGACTCCTTCCTACCAGTCCCAGGGATGGCCCCATCAAGAGATATCCAACATGGCGCTTAAATGCAGGAGCCCACCTCATGGGGTAAAACCAAGGGACCAATGCAGTGTGTCACAGGTGCCTAGTTGTCCCAGGGATACTAGTCAGGAGAGGCACTAAAAATGTGCAGCTGGCACTGGCTGAAGAAGGAGACCTTGGATGGGTCCAGGAAGCAAACAGATTCACAAAAAAAAAAAAATAAACAGATGTTTTGAATGGGGCAGTAATTTCTTCGTTTGTGTGTGTGTGTGTGTGTGTGTGTGTGTATTATATATAAAATAAAGTGTGCGCGTGAGAATGCAAGGTGCAGGAATGTGCGTGCAAGGAAATGCTTCTCAACAAGTCTACATTTACTGGGTTCCATAAACTACTTACTTCTAGCAGACCACAGTAGAACTGGTGGATCGTATGCATCACATCCAGCAGCATATTATGCCCCACCACGAGCTTACCCTGGAAGACAAGTCACAAAGCAGATTTCAAATGTAAAAGCAGCATACTGCAACAAGACTGGTGCTTAACAGGGCTGAAAAATAAATCTTAATATCTGCACATGGCCAACACATGCCAATACACAGGAGCAAAGAGGCAGAGCACTATACTGACCAACTCTCCAAGTGATCTACCTGGCAACGTACTCTCCCTTTATATTCCACCCACCAACACAGCTCAGTTGATTATATGAGCCAAAGCTACATACAGCTGTAAAAAGCAAGAATCCTGGAATTAAATATTCAGCTATCTACAGAACTGTTTAACAGGAAGGTAGAGCTTTCCCCACCAGCTTGCTACAGCTAAACACTCCTTGCTAGAACAAAATATGATTGCATGATGGTTATTTTTATTAGATGATTTCTTTGTGTTCTTCTCCCCTTGGTCCGAGAACAGTGTTCCTTCTACTGCTATAATGCTGCACTACAGTATGGTTTTCTATGTACTAAAACTATTGTACATTTCAAAGCTGCTGGCTGAAAGCAATACATTTCATTGTCGGTCAAGAGCTTTTTTCACCTTCTACTGTGAACATCTGTACTGATGATGACTATTTTTATTCTCTTTCTGCCAGACTTGGCCCTCGTCATCCCCTCGGGTCCTCAGACGACCACCCTACCCCATCCCCTACTAACCTCACCACTTCTGCCAGGTCCTACAGTTCTTTCACCTGTGGCAGAGGGCTTTTTTTTTTGGGGGGGGGGGGTGCTTTCAGTTCAGTGACTCACATATGGATCCACAAGCAGTGGGCTTCATGGAATGAGTCTCGAGTTCCAGCTATGGCCATCATTTACAGGGAGCCAGGCTGAGTTTTCCCCCTGTAATTTTGTGCTCTTCCCATCCCCCGTGGTGTATATCACAGCCTCCACTGGCTTTTCTGACATGTAGCTTGCCTTGCATCTGGAAGTGAACATTCCAGGGCCTTATCACAGAGGCAGCTGTCGCCGCATTAGCACCATCCAAACCAGAGAGGCGCAACAGTATACCTTGATCATTGGCCACTCAGCTGCACGTGTCATGGGTTCACTCCCAAACCTGGGTCACTGCCTGGCCATTAGGCAGCTCCAGGATATTTCTTTAAAATGTCCAGGGACAGCCAGCCTAGTGACATGACAAGTGACAGAGGGTAGTGTGTGAGCCCCCTCCCAAATCTCATTCTGGAGTGGGCCGGAGGCCATGCATGATAAGGGTGGATCCATGGCTACTGGAGAGGGACAGCAAGGGTCACCCAACATTTGCACAATGCCTGTTGGCCACCCATGGAGAGGCACCAACACCAGCTGTGATAGACGCCACCATGGCAGCCCAAACCATGAAGCAGCATCAATGATAGCCGTGAAGAGTGCCATCATGGCAGCCCAGACAAAGAAGCCTTGCCAGCTGGGATGGATAGCATCATGGCAGCACCAACCACAGAACAGCACCAATGCCAACTGTGATGGTGCCCCAGTGGCAGCCATGACCATGGAGCAGCAACAATGCCAGCTGTAATAGGTGCCATCATGGCTGCCCTGACAGGGCGACGCTGACACCAGCAGTGTTGGGTGCCATTGTAGCAGCCCCGACTATGGAGCAGCACTGATGCCAGCCATGATGCAGGCAGGCATGTAGGAGGCAGTATAGAGCAGTGGTTTAAGGCTCAGAGCTGCAAACCTGGAGACCTGGGTTTGAATCCCACAGCCTCCACTTGCATACTGTGTGACCCTGAGCAAGTCACTTAACTTCCTTGTGCTCCCAGGTTGCACCTGTAAACAAGCTTTCAGCTTAGTGGGTCTCTCCTGGTAAAACAAAGGTAAACGAAACAGATGCCACCATGGCAGCCCCAACCACAGAGCACCACAGACGCCAGCAGTGATGGATGCCATTGTTGCAGCCCCGACCATGGAGCAGCACTGGTGCCACCTGTGATGGGAATCACTGAGGCAACCGAAACCACAGAATGACAGACATCAGCTGTGATGGGTGCCACCTTGGCAGGTGGAAACATCAGGGTGGTAGACAAAGGATGCAAAAAGGGTAAAAAAAAAAAAAAAAGTCAAACAAAAGGGGAAAAAGCCATTACTCATCTTCTCAAAAGCCCTGGGAAACTGAATTACTAGATATCTATGATCAGAGTGGGGGAGGGACTCCAAATAAAAGACTACTATAACAGCACACAGGGTTGCGAGCAGTGCCAGATTGTTTTTTTTTTTTGTTAATTCTTTGGTAACTGGGAAAAATCCTTTAGGCACAATGCCTGTTTTCAAGGGCAACCTGGGAGTACTACTCACCACGAAGTGATGACTGGCGCCATGGCAGCCCCTAACATCAGGGTGGTGGACAAGGAGATGCAAGAAAAAAAATTATTCACCTTAGTAATGCTGTTTCTTCTTAAGAGATCCCTCACTACGTTTACACTTAGTCATCTCAGCTGAAAGTGACGCCCCAGAGAACAGAACCTATGAAAATTTCTAGAATTTGAAACGCTGGTTCAAACTCTGCATTTATGTTCCAGACTGGCCATTATTCAGACCTGCTTCCAAGCCAGGGTAGAGCAGCATTTAGTGAAACTAGCTAAAAAGGATACCAGTTTTTTTTTTTTTTTGTTTTTTTTTTTATATTTTATTGTTTTGCAATAAAAACATACAATGTACTCGTGTCAGAAGACAAACCAAGGTCCAAAAAAATTACATCCAATGCATCAGTATAGTTTAGTCTAAACAATGTTGCTCTCAGATGAGGGGGGTCTCTCTATAACTCAAAGTCCATATAAAAATGTAATGTCCATGATAGACTGCACCCTACAAAACTTTTGGGTGATCATTTTCAAAATGAAAACATCCTGGCATCGTAAGACAACAGCTATCAATTTTTTAAAGTTTACCACCAAACAATTTAAAAGCAGACTTGTTTATAAATCATATAAACAACCAACCTACAGTTGTAGGAACTGCAATAGTAATGCTCAAGCAATCTCAATAGAAGGGAACAGATTCTTGTATGAACCTATTCTAGGTTCCAAAGGGTTAGGGAGTGTGAACATAAACAATGAGGGATCCCTTAAGAAACATAACTATGGTATTCCAACCCCAGGAATCCCTCACTTAGCGTTTTCATTTAGCAAACTTCACAGAAGTACCACGGGAGGCTGGGTCAAGAATCTAATTAGGAAACAGGTTCTGTAAGATGGCAGTTCCAAAGCTGGCATCCAATCTGGATTGTGTCCAGACAATGGTGCTTTGTGAAGGTGTGTACCGTTTTGCAAATGTCTTACAATGGGATGCTCTGAGGGTGCCACAGAGACGGAGGTATCCCTTGTGAAGTGTGCCCTTCAGCTTCTTGAGTTTCCCAGCCGTCTCATAACAGAATGGAATGCAAGACTATCCAGTGAGATGTAGCTTTCTGTAACTGATTTTCCTTTCCCAGCCTCACCATAGGTAACAAAAAGCTGGGTGTCCTGTCACCTAAATACAGGTTACTCACCTGTAACAAGAGATCTAGGAGTGGTATATGTTGTGCATCCACACTTCTTGGCAGGTACCTTGCTGCTTTAAGATATGCAAGAAAATCTTCAAGCTAGCTCCTCCCACCCACCCGGGTGGTAAAACCCTCAGCTCCCGCCCCATGACGCCAGATCTAACCCGCTGGAAGCCAGGCTGCGTGTCGAAGCCGGAGAGGTCGGGTGGGTCGTGTGGATGAACAACATATACCGCTCCTAGAATTCCTGTTACAGGTGAGTAACCTGTATTTCTAGCGACGTGGATATGTTGTTCAATCCACACTTCTTGGCAGACTCCTAGCAGTTCTCCGGGAGGACAGAGGCAAGGCGCGCAACCCCATATACTTACCTGGGGAATAAGGACTGGAGAACTAAGGTCCCAAAACCAGCATCCTGAAGTGACTCAAGGTCAATGTGGTAATGGGAAATAAAAGGTGTGTGCCGACTTCCAGGTAGCAGCCCTGCAGATTTCCTGGATAGGGACTCCCTAGAAGCAGCCACCAAAGCAGCGGTATGGCAGGTAGAATGAGCTCTTACCCCTCTGGATGGCTCCATGCCCGACAACCTATAGCAGAAATCTATGCAGGTGACCACCCACCTGCTTATCGTCCACTTGGTTGCAGGTCTGCCAGGTGTGGCTTCAGTGTAGATGACAAACAGTTGGTGAACCTCTCCCTGAACTTCAGCTGTCCGCTCCTTATAATATGTGAGCACTCTTCTAGGGTCCAGAGTATGGAGCCTATATTCAGCCTCTGAGGCGTGACTGTGGTAGAACACCGGCAGAGTCAACACCTGGTTAAGGTGAAACTCTCAACACCACCTTTTGAAGGAATTTCAGATGGGGGCGAAGGACAACCTTGTCCCTGTGGAAGACCAGATACAGAGACTATGGAAAGCGCCTGGAGCTCTCCCATCCTTATGGCTGATGTGACAGCCACCAAGAAGGCGGTCTTCCACGATAGATGGGAGATATCGCACCTGAGCACTGGTTCGAATGGCTTGCCCATGAGCTTGGCCAATACCAGCAGTAAATCCCACAGAGGTGCAGGTTCTCGTACCAGAGGGGATATGTGATCTAAGCCTTTGGGGGGGGGGGGGGAATGCCAGACCACCTTCTCCTGCAAGACAGACTGCTTGCTGGCCCACGCCCAGTAAGCAGAGATGGCTGCCAGGTGCACCTTAAGGGTTGTCCATCAAAGCCCTAGCTGATAAAGGGACCACAGGTAGTCCAAAATGCTAGCCAACGGACAGGATGAACGGTGCAACCCCTTGCCCCGACACCAAATGGAGAATCTCTTCCATTTAAAGGCATAACATTTTCTGGTCGACTCCTTATGGGACGCTTCAACAATGTTGAGGACCTTGTCGGAAAGACCCAAGGTCTGGAACTCTAGCCGCTCAGGAACCAGGCCATCAGGTGCAGGGGTTGAAGGTCCGGATGGAACACCTTCCTCTTGCTGACCGAGATCATGTCCGGGTGGGCTGGAAGCCGCCTCGGGAGCCTGGAGCTGAGGCTGAGGAGATCTGGATACCAGAACTGGCGAGGCCAGTCCGGGGCTACCAGAATCACCTGCACCTTGTCCCTCTTCACCTTGATAAGCACCTTGTGGATTAAGGGAAACGGAGGAAGGCGTAGAAGAGGCCCGGGGTCCACGGCCTTGAGAAGGCATCCCCCTGCAGAGAGCCCAGATGAGTGGGGTGGGCATGAAACAGCCTCAGCTTCACGTTCTTCCTGGAGGCAAACAGGTCCACCTGAGGGGTGCCCCAATGGGACAACAGGTCTTGAACAACCTCCGGCAGGAGAGACCACTCGTGAGATGCAGCGCCTATCCGGCTGAGGGCATTGGCCAGACAGTTCGAGGCTCCTGCCACATGGATGGCTAGGAGATCTGCCTCCAGGTTGATTACAAGAGACCAAATGCGGAGAGCTTCCTTGCACAGGGGCAAGGAGTACATCCCGTCCCGACGGTTGAGATAGTACACGATCATGGTGTTGTCTGTCTGGACCTGAACCACTTGACCCCGTACAAACTGAGCGAAGGCGGTGAGGGCTAACTGTACCTCTCGAAGCTCCAGCAGGTTGATGTGGCATTGGGACTCCTGAGGGGACTAGAAGCCGTAGGCCCTGAGCTCCCCCAGATGGGCATCCCAACCCATCAAGGAGGCGTTGGTTGTAAGGATGACCATCAGCTCGGGGCAGACGAACGTGATACCCTCCTACAGATGAACTGGGATGAGCCACCACTGCAGGCCGTCCCACATCTTCTGGGTCACGGTTACAGGCTGGTCTAGAGGACCAGAGCGCTGAGACCACTGGCGGGTCAGCCCCCATTGCAGGGGGCGCATATGCCAGCTGGCCAAAATGGACCATGCTGGTGCAGGCTGCCATGAGACCCAGAAGGCGCAGGAAGTCCCGGACAGGGCACAGCTGCCCAACCTGAAATGACTGGGCAAAGGAGGAAAAGCCTTCGGCCCTGTCCGCCAGGAGCCAGGCTCCGGCTGTAAGGGAGTCTAGCTCTGCCTCTTTTAACTGAATCACCTGCGATGGCACAAGTTCCGATTTGGCCTCATTGATCAGGAGGCCAAGTTGGGAGCAGACCTGGAGGGCCAGATCTCTGGACCGCTCCACCTCCAACCTGGAGGGGGCTGCTATCAGCTAGTCGTCCAGGTAAGGGTACACCCAGACCCCTCGACGCCGCAGGAATGCTGTCACCACTGCCATGCATTTGGGAAGACCCTGGGAGCTGGAGAGGCGCCGAAGGGCATGGCCTGGAACTCGTAAAGGGATCCCTCTGTTCTGAAGTGGCGGAACCGCTGATGAGACGGATGGATTGGGACGTGAAAGAATGTATCCTGGAGATTCAGAGAACAAAACCACACACCTACTTCCAAAGATGGTATGATCTGAGCCAGAGTGACCATCCTGAAGTTGCGCGGCCTTAGGAACTTGTTTAGGTCATGCAGATCGAGATTGGGGTGCCAACCCCCCATCCATTTTGGGACCAGGAAGTACCTGGACACAAACCCTAGGCATGGAGGAGGATCCACCACCTTGCTGACCACCCCCTTTTGGAGGAGCAAAGCTATGTTGGCTTGACGAGCTGACAGAGGCTATGGAACCGGTAGCCCCCCTGAGGGGCACTGGCTCAGAAAGGAGAGGTCTGCTTGAATTCCAGAGACAGACTCCTGCTGACCACTTCCACCAAGTCGGTGCCCAAGAAAGGGACGTCTGCCAGCTTGTGTTGGGTATCTGTCGTGAAGGTCGAGATCCACAGCCAAGCTCTGCAGCGCATGGCTACTGCAGCCGTTACTGACCGAGCACAATAGTCTCCGATGTCCAGAGCAGTCTGAAGCTGTTGCTTGGCCACCACCCTTCCCTGATCCCGCACCTGCTTGACAGTCGTTTGAAGGTCAGCCGGGAGATGAGGAAGCACCTCATCCAGGGAGCCCAAAAGAGCATGTGAAAAGTGTGCCATCAGTGGAGCCAAGCTAGCCTGTTGAAGGCCTAGGGAGGCAGCAGCATAAACTTTGCGCCAAGAGTAGTCCAGCATTTTGGAATCCTTGTCTGGGGGCTTCTCTATGTCCCTGGTGTTTCCGGAGCGCCGGAAAACACCATCGGTCATGAGCCCTTCAACCGAGGGGTGCTCCGAAAAACTGGAGAGGGAACCGGTCGGAACTGCGTACTTGAGGGCCATCCTGGCCGAAGGCACAGGACAGGAGGCAGGCCGCTGCCACAACTCCAAGGCCTGACCAACAATGGCCTCTGCCACAGGAAAGGCCTCCGTAGGGGAATCCCCTTGGTCCAAAATCTCAGTGATGGGATATCTGGCCCATTTCTGCATGGGTTTGAGCTGCATCCTAGTAGATTCTGAGATGAACCGAAGAATATCGAGGAACAAGGATGGGCTCTCATCCAGGGGCCTGGAATACAGAGAGGAGTCTGCAAACAGCTGCCAACCGCCTGAGCCACCCTCCACTCGCCGAGGCCGATCGGGGGTGAGGGTGATGGACAACCTGTGGAGCAAGCCCTGACCCAACCGAGAATCCTTGGCCAGGGCCCCAGTCTTCGGCTGAGGTGGGGGTTCCACCACAATGGGTGGAGCAGCCCATTTCGGCCGAGCAATCTGTGCCAGAGTCAGCTCCTCAACTAAGGAACCGAGGGTAGGAGATCACTTTGGCTGCTCAGGCGACAGCCACTTTATTGCCAGGGAAGGCAATGGAGTCTGCTTGTTGCCGGCCAATAAGAGCTGCTGCCACGTCATATAGCACCAATGCAACTTGCGCCGGAGCCTCTCCTCCGAGGATGATGAGGATGAGCAGCGACGCCACTTTCCGTGATGTCAGGACAGACAGCCAGCGCCGGCGGGACTTGCCTGACACTGAAGAGTACCAAGACCATCAGGATCATCAACGGTGGGTCGAAGAAGGGGTGGGGGAGACCCGCATATCCTCTGGTTCAGGGATCCGAGGCAAGTCTTTGGTAGTCACCGGAGGAAACCGGTGAAGGAGGGTTGTCTGCCTCTCCAGTTGACAGCCCATCTAATGGGTCGAGGAAGATCTCTACCACATCAATGGGTGTCTCGGTCGGCTAGCCTGACAGGGACACTGAGAAGTCAGCGGCCTGGGTCGCAACTTCAACCAAAGTTGATAGAGGACGGTCCGGGGAAAGAGATCTTTCCCTCTACCACAAACGTAGACTATGGGACTTACCTCTCGGGTCCTTCTTTTTCGACAGAGAGAAGAGCATCCCTAAAGGCCCCTCTCCCTTGGTAGAGAGGAACTGGCAAAGCTCCCGAAAGGAAGCAGTGTAAGAGGAGCCCAAGGAGAGCAGGATAAAACGCCGATAGAGGATGAAGCCGTGGCCTGGGCTGCCTCCTCCTCGAGGGTGATTAACTGATCAGGCTGTTCCGCGGTGCCCGCCATCAGGGACACCGCCCAATGACCTCCTTTAACTTTAACGGTGGAAACAGTTTTTTTCTGGGCACCCCAGATGGAGTCAGGCAGCGCGGTCTTCGAGAACCGATGACGAAGAGGACTTGCACAGATCGCAAGCCTGCGGATCGTGGCCAAGACCCAGGCAGTAGATGCAAGTCGCGTGCGGTCGGTTAGAGACATCTGCCCGCAAGGGCACCACGGAGGCCGGGAGTAGCTTTAGAGTGCATCGCAGCCGCGAAGGAAGGTGAAGACTGAAGTTGCGTAAACTTCAAAACAATTTTTCGGTAAAACCAAAGGTTTAGGATCCAGGCATAGAGATGCAAGAGCACCAAGGAGGGGACCTGAGCTTCCAAGCGGTAAGGAAGATCTGGCATCATGGGGCGGAGCCAAGGGTTTTACCACCCGGTTGCATGGGAGGAACCAGCTTGAAGACTTTCCGGCACATCTTAAAGCAGCAAGGTACCTGCCAAGAAGTGTGTGGATTGAAAAGCATATCCACATCCCTAGAACATCTTTTACCCAGTTCATGAAGATACTCAGGGACTCATTTTAGGTCCAGGCTATGCAACTTTTCCTCACCTGTACTAGAATGCTCTGGATAGAGTACAGGGAGGGTCACTGACTGGTTCAGTTGGAAATCGGATACCACCTTAGGTAGGAATTTTTCTGATGGTTCTAAGAACTACCTACTTTATTCCTGTGACAGATTATGTAGTTTGGTTCTGTGCAGAAGGCTTGCAATTCACTCACCCTTCAAACTGAGGCCACTCAACCAGGAGTATGGTTTTCCATGTGACATACTTTCGGTCAGCAGCTTCCACAGGCTCAACGGGAGCCTAAGTAAGCTAGGCAAGGTATAAATGAGGTCCCAACGTGGAATAGGATCCCCCACCAGTGGGTGAGGCCTTTAAAATAAATAAAGAAAGAAAGAAAGAAAGAAAGAAAGAAAGAAAGAAAGAAAGAAAGAAAGAAAGAAAGAAAGAAAGAAAGAAAGAAAGAAAGAAATGAAATGGGTTGAGAGTCCCTAGATTTTCCCTTGCCAACTGATAAGTATGTTGAAAACAGCCACTAAGTGCAACTTCAACATTGAAGGCCACAGGTCTAACGATTAGGTATACTAGATATTCCAGAATTGTAGGTAACCCTGCTTCTATTGGGGTCATCTTTCTGAGAGCACACCAGCAAAAGAATCTTTTCATTAGAGGAATACGTTTTCCTGGCACCTGGTTTCCTTGAAACCCTAAAGTACCTTCAGGACTACCTCTGAAAGCTCCAGTCCCAAAAACTCCTCAAGAACCATGCCATCAAGCGTACCTTTCAATAGTCAGACTGACTTAATTACAGAGTAACTGGATTCCTGTCAGACAGGACCAACAGCACAGAGTACCAGGCCTGACTGGCCCAGTCTGGGGTGATCAGAATCATCAATGCAGGTTCCCTCATGAGCTTCAGGAGTACTTTCTGTATGAGTGGGAATGGTGGGAAAGCATATAGGAACTTCCCTGTCCAATTTAGTGCCAGGGCGTTTTCTGGGACTGCTCCTCTGGCTGGGGGTCTGCAACAAAATTGTGGTTGCTGACAGTTCTAAGATGCGAACAGGTCTATATTGGCAGTGTCCCACCTTCTGAACAGTGTGGCCAGAACTTGCTGCTTAAGGCTCATTTGAGAGTTTACTGGCTGATTCTGCTTAAGGAATCTGCTAGGACATTGTCTTTGTCAGACAGATGTCCTGGAAGTAAGTTTGCTTATAAGGACTATGCCAGGTCCCAGAACCTCATTGCCTCTGTACAGTTAAGGAACTTGATCCTCCCTGCTTGTTTATGCAGCACGTTGTTGTGGTGCTGTCTGTCCTGATTTGCACAGACTGACCCTATAGCTGGGAGGAGAAAGACTGCATTGCTAGCAGCATTGCTCTGAGATCCAGGAGGCTGATGTGTTTTAGTGACTGCCGTGGGCTCCATGTGCCACTCACCGTGAGGCTCCTGAAGGTGGGCACCCCACGCCCGGAGTGAGGAATCTATAGTAAGAATACTTGTTGGTGCTTACCGAAAGAAGGGAATGCCCTTTCCGAGATTGTTTTCTTCCTTCCATCACTCTAATAATTCCACTAGTGTTTTTGTCATTGGCACTAGCTTTGAGAGTGGATACCATCTTTGAGACCAGTTGTCTCTTAAATGGTACTGGATATCTCTCATTTGGAATCTGGCCCACAGAACCACAGTTGTGGATGCACCTATGTGCCTTAGTAACTGCAGGACATCCCTTGCAGGTCTTGGCTGACCTGCTGTGAAGGACTCTGCTGTTGCTATCGAAGCTGTAACTTTGGCTTGTGGAGGAAAGCTTTCCCTTGTGTGGTGTTTAGCTCTGCTCCTATAAAGTCCAGTACTTGAAGTTCTAGATGGGGCTTCTGCTGATTGATCAAGAACCCTAGGTTCTCCAAGCTGCTTTTTCAATCAATCAAATCTTTATTTAACCAGGCGATTTTTACCAAATGAACTGAGAGCACCTCGTTTCTTGTTCAGTTTTATTTATTTTTTTTATTCTTTTGGTAACCAGGTAAGGCCCACTAAGCACAAGTGCCTGTTTTCAGGGGCGACCTGGGAGCACTGGGGAGGTTAAGTGACATGCTCAGAGTCGCACAGTGTGCAAGTGGAGGTTGTCGGAATCACACCCAGGTCGCCTGGATGTACCAACCTCATTCACAGGGAATTACTCTAACCTCGAAGCTATATTGCCAGCTGGCCACTGGGACTAGCCAGTCGTCCAAGTAGGGGAAAACCACCATGCCTTGTTTTCTCAGATGTGCTGCCACCACAGCCAAGCACTTTGCAAAAACCCTTGGAGTTGAGGTGAGACCAAGGGGAAGAGCTATGAACTGGTACTGGCAGTTCCCCAGCTTCAGTCGGAGAGATTTCCTGTGTGATAGCCTGACAAGGATATGAAAAATAGGCATCATTCAGATCCAGTGATCCCAGCCAGTGACCGGTCTGCATAGATGATATCACTGTCCTTAGGGTGACCATCTTACATGTTTGCTTCTTCAAATGCTTGTTCAGAGAACTGAGATCTAAAATGGGCTGCCACTCCCCATTTGTCTTGTGGACCAGGAAGCATCTTGAGAATAGGCCCTTTCCCACATTTTTTTTTTTTTTTACACTTCCAATTCCAGCAGAATTCTTTCTGTGGGAGTGTAAGCTTTCTTGAAAAGCTTTTTTGTTTCTGCAGTTTTTGAAAATGTCTGAACTGCAGAGACAATCCCTGACCCACTACTTCCAGTACCCACTTGTCTGTGGTAATGTTTACCCATTCCCGGAAGTAGTAAACCAGTCCTCTCACTGGAAATGGCTAGTGTAAGTGTGTAAATGTATGGCAGCTTAGATCAATTCAAAGAAGTGCAAAGTAATGCACCTGGGAAACAAAAACCCAGGGGAAGAGTACACAATGGGGGGAGTGAGATACTGACAACAACAAAAATGGGAAGGGACCTGGGGGTAGTCATATCAGTTGACCTAAAGGTGGGCCAACAATGTGAGAAGGCAGTAAGGAGGGCTGGGGGGGATACTGGGATACATAGGGAGAGGCATCACCAGTAGAAAACAGGAAGTTATTGGCACTCTGTACTGACAGATGGTAAGACCACATCTGGAGTACTGTGTATAGTTCTGGAGACCCCATCTCCGCAAAGAGAGTGGAGGCTGTCCAGAGGATGGCAACCAAAATGAAGCAGGGTCTGCATCAGAAGACATATGAAGAAAGACTAAAGGAACTAAAGATGTATAGCCTCAAGGAAAGGAGGGAGAAGGGGGACAGGATAGAAACTTTCAAATACCTCAAGGGAATCAACAAAGTCCAAGAGGGTAGCATCTTTCAGACAAAGATGTGCAAAAACAAGGCGGTACAATTTGAAGATAGATGGGGGATGGCTCAGAGGTAATGTGAGGAAGTATTTCTTCAGAGAGGGTTGTGGATACATGGAACAGCTTTCCTGAGGAGGTCGTAGAGTCAAAAACAGTGGGGAAATTCAAGAATGCATGGGACAGACATAAGGCAATTCTAGTGGGGGGTAAGAAGAAGTAGGCTGTTGGTTAACTAGCATCTGCAGCTTATCCGTTCGGTAGGGAAATGGGCAGACTAGGTGAGCCAAGTGGTCCTTATCTGCCGTCAAATTCTATGTTTCTATGAGAGCTCTTCAAATGTTGATTTACTGTATATGCTGTGTGTTAAGACTAAAACATGGACACTGTCAATGCTTATATTAAACAGATATCTAGGCATTTTTATTTGCTGGGCCCTAGGAATGGTCAAAGGAACCAAAAATTAAAAGTCAGATTTTTACAGTACATTAAAAAAGAGAAGACAATAAGCATTCAGTGCCCTCAAGAACACGATAAGCAGAAGAGAGCCTGCTTGCCCATTCCCTTTGAACCAAGAGAAGTGACCGAGTGTGCACTGGGCAGATGTACAAATGCAGCCTTCTGCAATACAGATGTCTACTGTGCATTTTTACTAAATATGAACTGTTTAATTTCTGAATAAGTCCTGATGTCAGATATTCCTATGCTGGCCACCTGTGGATAGGTGGAAGAGGTAATTTAAGGGCTCACCGCTCCAGCCACAAAGACTTAAAACATGCTGTTAATATATAGAAGTTGGATTTGAACCCAGTACCAACTGAACTTGGACCCGATTTCCCAGAAGGCTCATTAACTGTAGTGAACGAGGAGGGACTTGATCAAACCCAAGACAAAAGCCATTCGGACATCCTCAAGCTTACAATAGCCAGGGTAAGTGGAGAAAACTGAGCTGAACCAGGGGTATGCCTGCCTTTGAGCTATCTGCCAGCTAAGCTGTACACTGCATCAGCCTCCAAGTAAGGGTGCAGGAAACTGACAGAGCTTTCTACTGCCAAGGACAACATGTATTAACAGTGCAAAAACTTAACAGCCAAAGTCATTGATTTGATGAATGAAATGGAAGCCTGCTAGCCAGTAAGAGTGGCTAACTGTCCTCACCATCTACAGTACAGACATAACCAAGGCTGACCCACTGTAGTGGGTAGATGCGATTTGAACCTGCAACTTTGGAGTGTACCTTTGGATTTTGTGACTGTGGAAGTGCCCAAATCTTAATGTGGACTTCTGCTTGCCAACCAAGGAGAAGAAAGAAGAGGAGAATATACCAGGATTAACACACGAGACCGTGGTGGCTGGAACAGAGCTTTTTGACACCCCGGATCATGTCGGCATACAGAAGGGTATGATTTCAGGAATCTTTATATTAAGCGTAATGCTATGTGGTAAACTTTATCACTCTTGCTTTATTCTGTCAATTTATTCTAAATAAATTTTACAGATGCAGGTCTGAATGTCATGCTTGTGTCTTATGTCTAATGAGTTGCTAGTCACTTGCCACTACTGACAACGAGCCCATGTTTAACCTTGTGGGGGGTTACTGTCATGTCTGTGAATCTCTACCATAAAAACTATCCAAACAACCAAGGGGGGGGGGGCAATTATCCCTACACTGGGCGACCTGGGCAAAACTGTCAGGGGTTTGTTCTGGCTGGGGCTTAGGTGCCGGAACTGCTGCACTGTACCTGGAGGCCCTTCTGCCCCATCCCCCATAGTAACCTCTTTGTGACCGGCACTCATAAGGGCCATACCAGGTATGGGCTCTTGGGAAGCATCCCCCATCTCTGCCTCCCCTTCCATAGGACCTGCAGGAGGTAAAGGCTTTTTCCTTCTCAATGTTATTTTTGTAACTGGTTTTGTATTTATCCACTTTTTTCATGTATACCTGTTTTGTTGATGAATAATGAATTTCCTTCAAAGGAGAAGTTTATGGCTTTGTGTTGAGTACCCCGAGAAAGGATGGTAGTCCTCAGCCAGAAAAACCTCTTCTTAGGGACACTGCATGAGCTAGAAGCACTCTGTGTCCACCACAGTGTGGAAAAGGTATTTAGCGTCATCAAGGGTTGATCATGCGGTGTCAATTGGATCCTGTGCCATTTCACCATCTGTTCTTTTGGCAAGTGCCAGAATTGTGTTCCAAAGTGCTCTCTGGTTCTGTGCTATATATGCTGAATAAGCTGGCTACAGCATAAACCTTTTTTGGCCACAGCATCAGAGTTTTTAAGAGTCCTTTTCAGGAAGCTGTGCCGACAGACCGATTTGTGTTCTCACAAGCAGCAGCCTGGATTACCCCGTGATGATCAGGATAGGCATACAGGTATTCCACTCCCCACTTGTCCACCTCATATTTTCTTTCAATTTTGTTATCCATGGGTGCAGCTGAAGTGGGTACAGACAGGATTTTTCTTATGGACTTCTCAAGTGGTCATGTATGGAAAGCAACATTCTTCTTGGTGGAGCTACTCCCATCATGTCCATAAATTCAGCAACCTCTTCATCCTCCCATTTCTTGTGGGGGGATACTGAGGGTATCAACCACCAGCCTAACAAATGAGGAAAAAGATAAGTAGCCCCTCATTATGTCTTGGAGGAGGTTTAAAATCTCACTAAGATGCACCTTTAATTCCATGGTGTCACCTTTCTCCATTTGCACACAGTATTCTTCATCCACCTTATCCACAGGCAGATAGGTTGGAGCCTGAGCCGGGGTGCAGATAGCTTATTAAAATTTAACATAACCTGGAAAAATTGCCACATTTTTGATCTGTCCTCTGATTAACCATCTTTACCAAGTCTTTCTGATGGCTGTGCAGCTTTATCTTTTCCTTGTCACCTGTTACACTATTTGCTGCCATACATGAGGAGATTGACCTTTCTGATGCGTGCTTTCCACATCACTGGGAACTCCCTCAGAGCCTTTTTTAATAATAATAATAATAATAATAATAATAATAATAATAATATTACCACCACCACCACCACCAGTGACACGGAGGCAGTCTAAGAAGAAAAAATTACTCACCATAGTAATGTTTCTTCTAATGGAGTCTTGCTGCATTCTGACTATATGCAGTTAGCCTCAGCACTTGAACTGCTTTGTTGAGGAAAGGGTTAACTCTATGCCAAGACATAGAACATTGAGCTCGAGCTCTGTTTTCTGACCTCTGTCCCAGGTACTCCTCAGTGTAACCATCAGAATCTTACAAGCACTATGCAAACCAGCTATTAATTTTGTGCCAAAAGGCAATAAAAGATTTTTAGGGTCCAAAAGACTCAAGTCGAGAACCCAAAAAGAATTCAGGTAGGTAGTAAAACTTAATTAAAAAAAAAAAAAAAAAAAAATCTCACCCTAAGGAAAGGTAACACCTCTGGGGTGCAGCACTGCACCTGCCAAACACATACCAAAACAACTAGATTCCAGGAGGGGAAGCAGGGAAGGAGGGAGGTCACAATACAGCAAGACTCCATTAGAAGAAACATTACTATGGTGAGTAATTTTTTCTTCAAACATGAAGTCTTGCTGTAGTCTGACTACTTGCAAACTACCAAGCAGTACCCCCTTGGAGGAGGGAGTTTAGTTTTTGTTGACCAGGTAAGTGCACTAGACAAATCCTGCCTATTTTCAGGCACGAGCCGGGGGAAGGGGATAGAAACACAGAAACAGATTTTGACGGCAAATGAGGACTGCTTGGCCCAACCAGTCTGACCATTTCCCTACCTAATGGATAAGCTGCAGATCCTAGTTAGCCAGCAGCTTATTTCTTCCTACCCCCATCCCCTAGAATTGCCTTATGACTGTCCCATGCATGCTTGAATTCCACCACTGTTTCTGACTCCACAACCTCCTCCGGAAGGCAGTTCCATGCATCCACAACCCTCTCTGAAAAAATACTTCCTTAAATTACCTCTGAGCCGCCCCCCTTCTATCTTCAAATTGTGCCCCCTTATTCTTGCACACCTCTTTTTTTGAAAGATGCTACCCTCTTGGACTTTGTTGATTCCCTTGAGGTACTTGAAAGTTTCTATCATGTCCCCCTCTCCCTCCTTTCCTCGAGGCTATACATATTCAGCTCCTGAAGTCTTTCATATGTCTTCCGGTGCAGACCCTGCACCATTTTAGTTGCCCTCCTCTGGACAGCCTCCATCCTATGTCTTTGCGGAGATTGGGTCTCCAGAACTGCACGCAGTGCTCCAGATGGGGTCTCACCAACTGTCTGTACAGAGGGATAATAACTTCCTGTTTTCTACTGGTGATGCCTCTCCCTATGCATCCCAGTATCCCCCCAGCCGCCCTTGCTGCCCCCTCACATTGCTTGCCCACCTTTAGGTCATCTGATATGACTACCCCCAGGTCCCTTTCCATTTTTGTTGTTGTTAGTATCTCACCCCCCATTGTGTACTCTTCCCCTGGGTTTTTGTTACCCAGGTGCATTACCCTGTACTTCTTAGCATTGAATCTAAGCTGCCATACATTTGACCATTCCTCTAACCTTGCCAAGTCCCTTCTCATCCTTTCCACCCCACCTTGTGCATCAACTCTGTTGCAGATCTTTGTGTCATCTGCAAAGAGACATACTTTTTCTTCCAGTCCCTCTGCAATGTAACGCATAAAGACATTGAAGAGACCAGTCCTAATACTGAACCCTGCAGTACCCCACTAGTAGCCCCTTTTTTCAGAGTGGACTCAATTTACTAGTTACTCTGTGTCCTATTCTCCAGCCAATTCTTTACCCAGGCTGTCATCTTGGGACCCACTCCCAGGCTGCTAACTTGTATATTAATCTTTTGTGTGGGACTGTGTCAAATGCCTTGCTAAAGTCTAGGTAGGCCATGTCCACAACCCTCCCTGATCTACTACTTTGGTCACCCAGTCAAAGAAATATATCAGATTTGTCTGGCATGACCTTCCTGCTGTGAATCCATGCTGCCTTGGGTCCCGAGCCCCTCTGGCCTCTAGATACTCAACAATTCTTTCCTTCAGAAGTGATTCCATCATTTTCCCTACCACTGAGGTTAAACCAACAGGTCTGTAGTTTCCTGCTTCTGCCTTGCTCCCACTTTTGTGAAGGGGAATCACATCTGCCCTCCTCCAGTCCCTCGGTACCACCCCATCCTCCCATGATTTGTTAAAGAGGGTAGTCAGTAGTGTCACTAGTTCTACCCTTAGTTCTTTTAGAATTCTGGGATGAATCCCATCAGGCCCCATTGCTTTGTCCACCTTCATTTTTAAGAGTTCTTTCAGAACCCTTTCTTCTGTAAATGGGCTGGTATCAACTTCTGTATCCAGAGTGTTTCTGTTTGTTTTAGGTACCTCCCCCACTTCCTTTGTAAATACTGAGCAAATACAGATGAATGCCAACTGACATTGAACCAGATTAAGCTGTTGGTGGTATTTTAAGTGAATGAGGGAAATTTGGCCAGGACACCAGGGAAATTCCCCTACTCTTTTCGATAAGTGCCATGGGATCTTTAACATCCACCTGAACTACCACCAATCCAGGCAGATGGGACCTTGGTTTAACGTCTGAGTTACCAAACCTATTTTGGGAACAAGCTCTGCAACACTGCTTTGCCAAACCTAGCATCACTTCTTGAGTGGATGCCAGGAGTAATGCTTGGTAAATGTGTGAACAGTTTTCCAGGTGGCTGCTTTACAGATGTCCACTCAGGGTATGTCTCTAGCTTCTGTGACCGAAGCAGCTGTATCTCTGGTGGAGTGAGCCCTCAGGCCTGAGGGTGGCTCTTTTCCCCAACTCTGAACAACAGAACTGGATACAGGAGACAATCCACCTCGCAATAGTTTTCTTGGTGGCAGGTTTACCTTTTCCCACTTCTCCATAAGTGAGAAACAGCTATGAACATTCATTTCTATGGGCCTAAGTGAATTCTATATAATAACCAAGGGCCCTCTTTACATCAAGACTGTGTAGTCTTCTCTCCCCAGAGGAAGAATGGTCAATGAAAAATACAGGCAATGACAGATTGGTTCAAATGAAAGTCTGATACAACCTCGAGAAGGAACTTTCTATTCGTTCAAAGGACCACCTTATCCCTGAGAAATGAAATCAGGTTCCACTGAAAGCCTGTAACTCACCGGCTCTACTGGCAGAGGTAATGGCTACCAGGAACACAGTTTTCCAAGTCAAGTATTTTAGTTCAGCTGAAGAGAATGGTTCAAAGGGGGGTTGCATAAGCTGTGCAATAACAGATATTCAGATCCCAAACAGAAGTAGGGTCCCTAAAGGGAGGATTAATATGAACCAGACCTTTGAGAAATCTCTTGAAAACTGGATGGGAGGCTAAGGAAGGGCCCTTCCCAGCTGAAAGGAAGGCAGAGATGGCTGCCAAATGCACGTTGAGTGTAGTAGGCCTGAGGCCTAAACTGTTAAGATGCACCAAATAGTCCAACGCAGTGGCAATGTCAGCTAAATCTGGCTGAATATGCCTCCGAAAACACCAAAAACCAAATCTCTTCTATTTGGAATTGTAGGTTTTTCTAGTGGAAGCTTTTCTACTAGCCTTAAGAATGTCCAGGGCCGATTGGGAAAGATCCAGGCTTGCATATTCTAGCTCCCCAAGAGCCAAGCTTCGAGTCTGAAGGTTGGGATACAGTATCCTCCCCTGTGAGGAGGTGAGAAGATTGAACTGTCTGGGAAGACGTAGTGGAATTGTCACTGACATTGACAGTAGTAGGGGGTACCAAGGCTGCCTGGCCCAGACTGGAGCCACTAGAATCACAGTGTAAGGCTGAGATCTGATCTTGACCAGAACTCTGAATATCAGAGGAAAAGCATACAGTAACCTGCTTGTCCAATCCAACAGGACAGCACCTTGAGGAACACACCCCAAAAGAGGGGGTCTGCAGCAGAATAGGGGAAGTTGATTTTTGTCCGGGGCTGCAAACAGAGCCATCTCTGGAGTGCCCCACCTTTTGAAAATGATCTGAAGAATTAGAGGATTCACAGTCCATTCGTGGTGACCTTGAGAAATCCTGCTAACAGCATCTGCCAGTACATTGTCCTTCCCTGGGAGATGCACAGCTATCAGGGAAACTTGCAGGGAATAAGCTAGTGACCATATTTTCATGGCTTCAGTGCACAAGGCCGAGGACAGAGTGCCCCCCTGCTTGTTGATGTACCACATGGTTGTGGTGTTGTCTGTCCTGATCTGCACCACTTTCTCCGGAATTGCGTTTGAGGATGTCTGAAGTGCTAGAAAGACATCCCTGAGTGTGAGAAGATTTATGTGCAGGACAGACTCATGATGAGACCATGTTCCCTGAGCAGTAAGCTGATCCAGATGGGCTTCACATCCCAGTAGGGAAGTGTCTGTGGTGAGAATCACTGTTGGGGCCTGACTGAAGAAGGGGACACCTTGCCTCAGATTGTCCTCCAGCCACCACTGGAGAGCCTGAACCAGAGTTTGAGACACTGGAACTAACTTGGAGAGGGTCTTTTCTCTGAGATCAAAAGGATTTTAGATGAAACTGAATATCTCATTTGAAACTTTGCCTTTTGCACTACTGCAGTGTAAGCTGCCATGTGGCCTAGCAACTGTAAGAAGTGTCAGGCTGGCCGAGACACTAGTTGACGAAAAGAGGAAGCCAGGGTAATGAGGTACTGAACCCCTGAAATAGGAAGAAAGGCCTTGGCCTGGACAGAGTCCAGTTCCACCCCTATAAATGTGAGAAGCTGGGCTGGTTCCAGAACAGATTTTTCCAGATTTAGGATGAACCCTAAGGAGTCCAGAAGCTTCTGAGCGACCTCTAGAGCCGACTTGACTTGGTCTGAGGACTGATCCACTATGAGCCAGTCATCCAGGTAAGGGAACAGTAAGATACCTCGTCTCCTGAGAAAGGTCAATACTACTGCTAAACACTTGAACACTTTTGGAGCAGATGTTGGGGCAAAAATCATTGCTCTGTACTGGTAGTGGCCTGAGGGCAACTCGAACCAGAGGTACTTTCTGTGGGAATGTCTGATAGGTATGTGGAAATAGGCATCCTTGAGATCCAGGGAGGCTAGCCAGTCTCCTGGTCTCAGAGAGGGGAGAATTATTCCCAGAGTCACCATTTTGAACTTTGGCTTTAGTATGTGTTTGTTTAGGTATTTTCGGTCTAGGATGGGTCGTCACTCCCCTGTCTTCTTTGGGGTAAGGAAGTATCTGGAATACAATCCTTTTTCCCTGTGATACAGAGGTACCTCCTCTACTGCTCGCAGAACAGTAGAGAGGAGACTTCCACCTCTAAAGCCTTTGTCTCCAAAGGAGAGGGAGGACTGAAAGACTTTGCTCTCATTTTTGGTAACCTTTTGAAGCTGAGAGCAGGTCCCTGGCTCACTACTTCCAGGACCCATTTGTCTGAGGTTACAGACTTCCAGACCTGGAAATATTGAGCCAGCCTGCCCCCTACTGGAACTGGGGAGGCGACCCTGACTGACACATCAGGGTGACTGGCAGGGGGCTTGGACTGAGTGGAGGATGGAGTCCTGGTCATCCCCCTTCTGCCTCTTCCCCTAAAAAGAAAAAAAAAAAAAAAACCTTCTGATGGAAAGAAGAGGAGGCCTGGGCTTGGCGAAAAAGCCTGCCCCTGCCAGCCCTAGATTGCTGCCTCTGAGGAGTGGACCCGCTTTCCTTGGCTGCAGCACTCCTGTAGGTGGCCCTGTATTTGTCCATCTTTTTCATGTAAGCCTCTGTTTGCTCCCCAAACAGAGTTACCGGGGATGGGAAAATCCATGGCCTTGGTCCGAGTATCCTGTGATAAACTGGTACACCCAAGCCAAGCAAATCTCCTCATGGAGACCGATTTATCCATGACCCTAGAATGTACATCATTTCGAGTCAACAACAGCATGAAACTGGACCTTTGATGCCTTAATACCATCCACAGCCACCTGCTCCAGCTCCTTGGCCAGCTGGGGAAGGGCATTCTTAGTCAACTCCAGAACTGTATCCCACATAGATTTCTGTTATCCGGCTGCATATGCCATGTAATTAGATGGCATCCTCTTTGGGGATCAGGCAAAGTACCGTTTCTTTGCCATGGCATCCACTTTCCTGGAATCCTTATCTGGGGGTGAGATGCCAGGCGAATGTTAGCCTTGTCACAGGCTGCAGCTTGCACTACCCCAACATGGCTGCAATGATTTGTAAACAGGGTTTTAAATAATTGATTAGCAGTTTTTTTCTTGGTATGATACTAACTGTACAGGAAGTATTTATATAGATTTTGTAGAAGTGCTGTGTTTGTTAAACACAGTGAGGCAAGAGCTTTGCATTTTCACAAGGATTTAACACTTATGAGCAAAACGCTAATCAATTTTTAGAGTTAAATAAATCCCTGGTAAAGAATTCCATCCCAGGACCCGACGAGGAATACCTCCTGTACATATTTTTATCCACAGGAGGTATGGATGTTGGAAACTGAAGAATTTTCTGTGTCCGTTTCCCCAGGGATTTATGCAGAGGGATAGACACCCTTTTGGACTCTGGGACATCCATCATCTCAACATAGTCCGGTTCCTCCTGATCCTGTTCAGCCTCTTTCACTGGAAGCTGAAGAGTATCAGCTACTTTCTTGTAGAACAAGAAATGGGAGGGGGACTCAAAGTCTGGGAGGAGACGCATTAGAAGGCCTGTCTGGGGAGATGTCAGGCTCTACTGGCTCATCTAGGCCTATATAATCCTCTTCTTCATAATCTATCTCCTTCCCCATCATCCTCATAAAATGCTTCACGATCATATTTGGAAGCAGAAAGGTCTAACCAAACCGTTGATCTTTGAGTTGGTGTCTGTTCGGTTGGAACCGGGCGAAGCGACTGTACAATAGCAAATCGCTTTAGCTATTTCATCAGCTGTCAGAACATGAGAACTGGGATCTGAACTGGCTGACTTGCGCTTTCTCTTTGACGGAACAGATTCCACAGAATCAGCTCTCCTTTTGCCCAAGGAGGAATCGCCCAGGTCAGTGGGCATCCCCTCAGGTTTGGTCGGAAGTGAACCGGGCTGGCCATCTGGGTCAGTGGCTTTCTCAGCTTCCCTTTCCTTCAGACTACCTAAACATTTATCTGCAGTGGCTTTGGGAAACTTTTTGCAGATATGGCATTCCGCTCTGAGGTGGTCAAACCCCAGACAGTCAACACAGACAAGTCAGGGATCAGCCTTAGCAAAGGCCTCCCCATACTCTGTGCAGTGCTGAAACCCAGTGGGACCAGTTTTCTTTTTGGGTTTCTCAGACATGCCTGGGGGGGGGGGGAGAAGGTACCCTTACCAGCATTTACACCAGGCAACAACAAACTTATCAGTTCCAACCGTGCCATGGGTCGGGTAAAAAAAAAAAAAAAAAAAAAAACAGGAAGTTATTGGTTTTTCCTTTAGAATCTGATAGGTGCCAGAAACCACAATGCAAGACACAGAAAAAAACAAAACAGAATTGCTTCGGTTCCTAAATGGACCAACCGGGAAGAAACTGAACAAAAAGCACTAAACTACCTACTAAACACTTACTGTACCATGGACAGAGATCAGAATACCAAAAAATAAGTAAACGGTTGACAGATGTATTTTTTTACTTAAACCAAACTGAAGTTAAGGAGGGGATCTCCAAAGCGACTTCTCAGTTAGGCGGAGTAAAGAATCTGATGGTTACACTGAGGAGTACCTGGGACAGAGGTTTGAAAACCAAGCTCGAGCGCAACATTCTATGCCTTGGCATAGAGTTAACCCTTTCCTCTCTGGAGCAGTTCAAATGCTGGGGCTAACTGCATATAGTCAGAATACAGCAAGACTTCATGTTTGAAAGCAGATTTCTTACCGTGCCTTCAGAAAGTATTCGCCCCTCCCCTTGGATTTTGTCACATTTTGTGATGTTGCAAACTCAAATTAAAATACATTATATGGGATTTTTTGTCATGTATCTACACAAATTACTCTATAATGTCAAAGTGGAATGAAACTTCTGGAATTTTTTGTATGTGTAATTTAAAATAAAAATCTGAAAGTCTTGATTTGACAAGTATTCACCCCCTTTGCTATGACACTCCAAATTGAGCTCAGGTGCATTCAATTTCCTTGTGAGATCACTCAAACTTGAATGGAGTCCACTTGTGGTCAGTCCAAATGGTTGACATGATTTCAGAGGAAATACACCTTTCTATATAAGGTCCAACTGTTGACAGTGCATGTCAGAGCAGAAACTCTACCATGAAGACCAAGGAGCTGTCCGTAGAACTCCGTGATAGAATTGTGAGGAGGCACAGATCTGGGGAGGGGTATTAAAACATTTCTACGGTGTTGAAGGTTCCCAGGAGCATAGTCAGGTCCATCATTAGAAAATGGAAAGATTACGGAACCACCCAAACTCTTTCTAGAGCAGGCCATCCTCCCAAACTGAGCAACCGGGCAAGAAGGACCTTGGTCAGGGAAGTGACCAAGAACCCAATGACCACCCTGACAGAACTACAGAGTTCCATTGCTGAGATGGGAAAACCTGTCCAGAGGACAACAATCTCTACAGCACTTCACAGATGTAGCCTCTATGGGAGAGTGGCTAGACAGAAGCCACTCCTGAGAAAAGGCCACATAATAGTATGCCTGGAGTTTGCAAGAAGGCACGTGGCAGACTCAGACCATGTGGCAAAAGATTCTCTGCTCTGATGAAACAAAAATTGAACTCTTTGGCCTGAATGCAAAGCGCTATGCCTGGCACAAACCGAACACAGCTCATCACCCATGTAACACCATCCCTACCATGAAGCATGGTTGTGGCAGCATCATGTTATGGGGATGCTTTTCAGCGGCAGGGACTGGGGCACTTGTCAGGATAGAGGGAACAATGAATGGAGCCAAATACAGGCACATCCTTGGGGAGAACCTGCATCAGTCTGCAACAGACCTTGGACTGGGACGAAGATTTATGTTCCAACAGGACAACGACCCCAAGCATACAGCCAAAGCAACACTGAAGTGGCTTCAGAACAAGACAGTGAATGTCCCTGAGTGACCCAGCCAAAGCCCAGACTTTAATTCCATTGAGAATCTGTGGAAAGACTTAAAGATTGCAATTCACCGACGCTCCCCATCCAACTTGACAAGAGCTTGAGCAAATCTGCAAGGAAGAATGGGCGAAAATCCCAAATCCAATACAGACATACCCAAGAAGACTCAAAGCTGTAATTGCTGCCAAAGGCACTTCTACAAAGTATTGACTGGAGTGAATATCATAAACAAGTTATTTCAGTTTTAATGTTTCATAAATTTTTGTTGCACGATATAAATAGTTTTGCCCCTTTAAATTGTTGAGTATGCTGTGTGAATCAAGGGGAAAAAATAATGTCAATGCATTAAAAATTCTGGTAGTGACAAAATCCAAGGGGGGGTGAATACTTTCTGAAGGCACTGTATTAACTTCTCTTTTTATCCTTCTGAGTGAGGTTTTTGGGCAAAAAAATATGACAGGGCTTACAATTTAAAAAGTCATGTTCTGGACCTAGAGACTTTGAACAAAGGTTGTGGCAGTCTGATCTGCAGAGTTTGAACCTACGTTCTAAATTCTAAAACTCTGCATAGGTTCCACTCTCCAAGGTACCACTCTCAGAAGAGAGGACGGTTTACACTTAAGAGAGGCATTCCTGGGGTTAGAAAAAGGTAAAAATAGCATTAACAAAATTATTTACCAAAACAAATAAAAAAATAAAAAGCCCTCCCCCAGAACCATATCTGTCCCTCAGTGTTCACAGTTTTACGGTAAGAGGACCACCTTTCAGTAATAAACAATTGACCAATGTCAACAGCAGGGAAGGGAATATGACACAAACAGAATAAAAAAAATGTAGGGTCAGGTATCCAGACTAGTGGATAACTGTAAGGAATGGTGTATGTTCTTGCTCTCAGCTATCCCAGTTTGCACTATCCCATCTATGGAGTTGGTTTGCAGAGCGCAGTTGATGCCTCAAGGCACCCATTAGCTACGAAGCACACAATATGCAAATAATGTTTTTTCCGCATACAGGTTTTTCTTGCTTCTCCGTCGTGTTGTGGGGGGGTGTAGCTGCATCAGCCCAGTCCCCAACCTCTTAGGACTACTCTCCACCTCCCTCAGCTATGCACCCAGTCAGGTTCTCCCCACGAGTTCCCCTCTCATGGCAGGGCTGGAGGGGAGTACTGCCCCCCCCCCCAGTACATCAAATCCAAGGTGGATCGGGTCACACACTGGGGGAGGGGGGTGCAGAGACGGCAGGGCCGGGCTTCATGAAGTCCCCAAATGCATCATTTTCCACATTGTGGTCCCACCCATACTGTGGAGCATCCGACTCATGCATGATGTGCACCCATCTGACATTCCCTGCAGTTCCCTCCCATACTCCGCTTCCTTGACCTTCGCTACCCCCAGGCCTCATCTAGGGGCAGCTGAGGCCAGGATACCATGCCCCCCACCCCCCCGACAGAGGAGCACAGCTCCTCGGACGCTCGATCTGCTCCCTCCCTGGCCAACCCAAGTCCGTTCCCGACCCTGGGTCACCAGCATGAAAAAGGGTTAGCACATGGCACCCCAGTCCCATCTGCCACTAGGTCGGCCTAGAATGTAAATAATTCAGATGTACTTCCAATCTGAACATTCAAACCTTGATGCATGTAGCACAGAATCAGTCCCTACAGCAGAACTGCTTGGCATCACTGTTAAATGGAAACATTACAGCAGTCACCTTGTTCTGTAAACTTACAGATTTGGAAATGGCATGAATTACTCTGGAAAAGCCAACGGCATCACTCAGTTCCTCCTGTAAAATGAGAATAGCCCACGTGAGAACATGCATGTGATTTATCACTAATCAACACTTCAAAATTTGAGAACGGCACATTTCCTTTTATAAATCAACAGAATTAAGTTTCTCATACAGCTTATAAGTAGGGCTCACAGCTTGTAATAAATTTCAGTTTTACTCCCAAAGTCAAGTGCGATCAGTAAAAGCCTGGTGCTCCACCAATACCACAGGATACACAAGAACATTCACAGGGCAACTCATCAACTCATGGTACTACAGAACAATGTGAGAAGGTTTTTTTTTGGGTTTTTTTTTTTTTTTTTTTTTTTTTTAAACTTATTAGTTGAATGGTGGTCTTTCTCAAAATCAGCACTTGAAGAAGGAAAAAGGAAAGGTTGTAAATATTACCACCATTATAAGAACATAAGAAAAACAGCCAGCAGAAGGAGACCTCTCGGTCTATCGTGTCTGCTCGAAATAATATGGTTTTCTTCCGGCCTTAAGTTTACATCCGCTACCGTGACTCCCCCTTTGCCTCCCCTAAATTTTCTTGTCTTTTCCCTGACAAGACCAC
This sequence comes from Neoceratodus forsteri, assembly GCA_016271365.2. Lineage (NCBI taxonomy): Eukaryota > Metazoa > Chordata > Ceratodontiformes > Ceratodontidae > Neoceratodus > Neoceratodus forsteri. The sequence continues at coordinate 158,992,717 of JADMNL010000025.1, forward strand.
CCGACCTTCCTTTGTGTTTGTCCCAGGCTCTTTTGACGGCTTCCACTGACTGTCTCCACCATCTCCTGTGGCAGCTCATTCCATGCTGTCACCACTCTTTCTGTAAAGTGCTGCTTCCTTACATCCCTCTTGAACCCCCCCCCCCCATTTTAGGTTGTGCCCTCTGGTGGTGGTGTTGGCCTTTTTATAGAATAGGTGCTCGCATTCCACTCTGTTTATTCCTTTCAAGTACTTGAATGTCTCAATCATACCCCCTCTCTGCCTCCTCTACTCCAGGGTGTACATCTCAAGGTCCTCCAACATCTCTACATATGATCCATCTTGCTGCCCCTCTATCATCTTAGTTGCTCTCCTCTGGACCCTTTCCTGCATGTTTATGTCCTTCTTTAGGTGTGGATGCCAATCTCTTACTCTGTATTCCAAATGTAACCTCATTAATGACCTGTAGAGTGGCAGTATAACCTCACTCCTCCTACTGCTAAATCCCTTCGCAATACTCCCCTGGGCTTACCTGCTCCAACAACCAGCCTGGCAAGCCCGTGACTGAACAGACCTCCTTGCACAGATTGTCTATCTTCAGCTGTGGTGTTGGCGTCTCCACCATAAGTGGTGGAGAACCAGTTGTGGAGAGCACCTGTGTAACATGGACTGGTGGGGGCACCACTGGCGGCTGCCAGAGGTACAGCCCTACCCTGCCCTATAATGGTTCACTGTTGCCAGAGGAGCTCCTCATAGTACCTGCACAGCTTACCACAGTGCCTCTCTTTGCCCGAGGACAAGGAGGTCAGGGAGTGTCAACAGCAACACTTCCAAGTTGAGCAGAACAGAGAGTGAGAACGCTTCAACCAAGACCTCAACTAGATGTTCAATGGCAAAGAAAGCCTGCAGGCTGGTTGTGGTATACCACATGCCTGCTAATATTAAGCAGCATGGGCATCAAAGGCTTGACCGCCAGTGGCAGCTGCTCCTGCCAAGGCAAAGTCTGAAGTAGAACCACACTCACTGCAATCAAGCCAGCGCAGCTGAGAAGGGCTGGCTATCCCATAGAAACAGTCAATTAATAGTCCAAATGGTCAGTTGCATTCGGGAGGAATGTGAAAAAAAAAATTCTCAATGCAAAGAATTCGGCTGCAAATTGACCTTTATTGCCTCTGGCACAGCAATACAAAAACATCAGTAACAGCCTTTTTAATGCTAATACACACTTACTTGCACAACAGATGGAGGACACGACCCCAGTGCTTCGTCGTTGGGCTTTGTCACGGGGCATAATTTTTTTCAATAGGTTGGATTAGAACCCAATGAGGTTATGCGACTTACTCAAGGTCACACAGTAAACAGCTGAGCGATCCTATGATTCTACCACAAGACCCTTCTGCTTTGACTGTTGTATGCATTTTTCTGGCCTACATTAACAATGCAGCAAGATGGCTGCAGCTGCACTGGCCTCCCAACCCCACCACCTGACTAGGAAGGCAGTGTGAGAAGCTGCTACTGCAGTCAATGCCCCCCCCCCCCAAAAGAAAGAAACCACAAAGCTTATTATCTCCATCAAACACACTGATCCTACTCTGCTTCCTAGACACACAAAAGGTTTTATTTTGAAATCTAACTTCATTTAGAAAATGTCTTTACATATAATTCTCAGGGCCAATAACTTATAGCAACTGAAATTGTCAAATTCTGGGAACTGTGATGATATCTGCATTTCTAATTTATCCTACAGTAGGCCACCTTCACCAGGTAAATACCATTACAGAGCGATGGAGCACTCCTGACAAATCGGACTGCTCCTTTCCTGTGCACATGAGATGCTCATTCTGTGACTAGCGTCTCACACGCAGCTGCACAGGAACTAGGAACGTTCGGGGAAGGTTTAAAAAAATAAATAAATAAATAATTATATTATTGCTCGAGCTTGATCAATATTATATTGATACTGCCACAGAGACCACTCTTACGATTGTAAGAATGGTCTCACTTACATTCCTAGGGTAGCCATCCCAGAGGCCCAAGAGGATGCAAGCCCAAAGTAGTCATGGGGCAGGCAGGGCTTCATCTGGCCAACAGGTGAAAAATGTTTCCCCCCCTTTAAGCCTCTCCCTTTGAGAGCACACAACATAGTCTGGTGCTGGCATACTCCACACATTGACAAGCACATTCTCCCCTCCCCAGCGTATTCCCAGGCATCCAACACTGCACCCACCACCTGTGGTCACCCAGTTGGCGATGTTACAGCTGTCTGCATGACCTTTCCTCCCTAGAATCCGGGTTCAAGCCTAAATCCAGGTCGCAGGAGTTGCAAACAGTAGCTCTAACACTATGCTGATGGGCCAGCAAGCTCACAGACTGACACTTCAAAATAACCAAAGCATCTGTCAAAATAGGCCTTCAGAAAACAAATTTCTATGCCTCTGGAGCCTTTACCTGTTCCCTGGCCTGTTTTTGCTGTTCTCTTCTTCTGCGTTCTTCTTCGTCAACTTTGCTGATGACGATATATCGGTCTTTCTAAATACAAAATCAACAGATGTGCAAGTAAGTCATTTCTCTTGCCTATAAACCACTCCCAAGTCTCTGTATCAAAGCATACTGTATGTTAATTACTGTTGTGGAGACAGCTGTTACGGTCGTAAGAGTGGTCTCATGCACATTCATAGGGTATGAGCACTACAAACCAGCGGTTAGCAGTTCTGATACCCTAGGAATGTACTGTGGACCACACCAACAGTGGTCTCTGCAACAGTATTAATATATTAATAACTGACAGTCAATATTTTAAATATCCCTGCAGACTACATATGGATTCAAGGGGCCCTCCATTATAATTTATTTATTTAGCTTTTGTTTACCGGGTAAGTACACTAGACAAGTAGTATGCCTATTTTCAGGAACGACCCGGGAGAGCACAAAACATACAGTATACATACATGGCAACATTGGAGAAACAGCACGATACAGTAAAAAACAGCTGTAACAACACTTGTATAAGGGCAGAGATACTGCCACACATAGTACAAATTGTTACAGGACATATATAGACATTAGAATCACTGAATACATATTTCATAGACCATCATGGACTCAGAGTGGACAATAGTGGACTGCAGAGTATTACATTACAGAGACTAGGAGCAGTCACATCTTGTCATTTGTTTTAGGTGGGACCACAGGGAGAAGCGAAAGGTCCCATGGGAAGGGTCAGAGCGAACAGAGTCCGGAATGGAGTTCCAGAGCCTAGGTCGGAGAAGTGGAGAATGGCAGGCAGCTCATGCTACACACTTATGTTTTAATGTTCTTAACACTTTATACACTTCACTGTGTAACCCCGAGTAGCGCTGTAAACAAACCTATTGTAAGCATGTGTATTTTCTTCTATGTGTAATGTGTCTGCTGTGTTTTAAAGTGTCTTTAACCAATAAAAAAAATCCCTGACCAAAAAAATATATATTTTAAATATTTAAAACAAGCCCCCAAGACACCCAACCAAGAGACTCTTTACAGAATGGGCATCTCATACGCAGGGGACAAGAGCACTCCAATTGGTCAGAAGTACTCCCTTGCGTAAGACAGCCGTAAGCATCTATTCTAATACCACTTATATTATTTATAACACTCTATTAGTGTATTCATCATAATCTTTTAGTAGTACCTTTCAATCATTTCATGTTGCATCTTATCTACTGCTTTTATATTTTCATCCGATTACTCTGTAAAGCAGGTGTTATACTCTATGAAAGAAGCTAAATAAAATAACTTGAAATTATTTCTCCTGGAAGAGCATACTGTGCTGAAATTACTTATTGCCAGATGTATCCTGGGAGGAGGTTACATTGAGGTTAACATGTTTAGTGTATGGTGAATGTAAGTGTGTATGGATTTCCATACACTAAAAAGTTGTTCTGCTTTAGTAGTGACATAGCTGCTAACGCAGAACGACTTTTCTTTCTGCATTAGTAGCTACGTCACAATGCAACCGCCAGCAAATAGCACTGTTTATTGGACAGGTGGCAGCTGACTAGTCCTTGTGCAAGCTGGCCGGCCAGCAGAGATGTAGGAAGTGCGGGTCTCTAACAGAATGCTGCCACCAATCAACAATAATAGTAAGCGATTTTTCTGTTTTGGGGGCATCATACACTATACAGAAAAGTGTATGGGAGCCCAAATACACAACCACACTATTCTCAATACCTCGAGGCTTCCGATCAGTCGATCAACAGGAACAAGAATTCTAAGTTCAGCAGACAATCAATGGGAATAGGCAACATTAGCAGATAGGATGAGCAAATCCATTTTTTCCAAATCTTGCATGACAGGCACTCTTATGGTTCTAAGGTCACGAGCCAAGTGGTATGGATCAAGTGAAGCGTTAGCTTCACTACTGAAGATCCCAGATGGGCAATGGGTCACACAAGAGCCACAGATAATTCAAAATAAGGAATAAAATGTACAAAAAAAGTCCCATGCATTTCATTTGTTTGTAAAATTGCCCACTTGTACCAGAATTAAATTTTTTTTTTTTTTATGTTTGTTTTTTTCCACAAGGAAAAAAAAAAGAGATATGCTTCCTTCTGCAGAGAAAGAACACTATAGACCAAAGTAGTGGCAGGATCGAGAGAAAAAAAAAAATGTACTGTGCACAGCATAGGAAGCGCATAGAAAAGCAGATTTAGCAGGGCTGCTTACATTTTTATTAACTGTGACTAACTGGAAACTAGAGTTTGCACACTGCTGCTTTAAAGGTGAAACATGTCCCCAACTGCCATTACCTTTTCAGTTTCCAGTGTCTCAACATGGATGCCTTTTGAATACCTAGGAAGGTTAAACAAAATGGTGATCAGGGACTGTAGAGGGCTAAAGCAAACAAGATTGTATTGAGGTTTATACTAAGGCAGTTAGGAGTTCAGGAGATTCATAACTCCATTCTAACTGTTCTGAAGAAAAAGGTCCCTTCCTTTCTCACTGTACGTGTGCTGCATATGCCACTTGTATAATTAAAATTGTGTACCCCTTAGCTGCAGAAACAACACCTGCATCATCAGCTTCTCTCTTCTACACAGACACAAGAATATGAGAAGGCAGATGCTGTGTACAACACAACATGATCAGTGCTCACACTGTCCTGTATAAACCTGAGGCGGGATCACTGCATTCTCCAGCTGCACTCCCTGGTATTTCTATACCCCATGTCAAACTGTTAATTTTTCAGCCAAGTACACAATGGTCATGCAAACATTTAAAATGCAAAAATAAAACATGCATTTTCCAGGTGCGTTTTTGAGTTACATAACTAAGCAACAGGGTACGACTGAATGAGCAACGCTAAATGCACTGTGAGCAACAGTGAACTCACTGTCATGTATTACTAAATTATGTACACGCTGGAGTGACTTGTTGGCATAATAAAATGGTTAAATTAATTTTTCATTTTAAAAACAAAAGGAAAAAATACTCACCCTAGTAATCTTGTTTCTTCCAAGGTGTTCTTTAAAATGCTCAACTCTTGCAGTCAGCCCCCTGTGTTTAATTGCACCAGAGATTATGGAACTTGTACAAATGATGGAACACTCATTGGCTCATGCCACCATTCAAACTGCTACCCTTACCAACTGCTGCATTCTATAATGCTCACATTCATGACAGCTTGAGGGGGTAAGACCCCCTACTAAGCTACAGTATCCTAACAATACTTATAGTAAAATAACAAAATCCCCCACAAATTGTCCCTTATTAAAAAGTCAGCCAGGACCAAGAGAGGGAACAACACCCATCTGGAGTCAAAAGTTTTGCACCACAACTAGGGTATAAACCCCTCAACATAGAAACCCAGCTGTAGTGCAGAGGCCACTGGTTCTGGAAGGGGAGGTAGGGAGGGAGAGTTAAGCAAACTGAAGAATACCTTGGAAGAAACAAGATTACTATGGAGAGTACTTTTCTTCTAACACCAGGAATTCTTCAATATGCTTAACTCTTGCTGACTACGAAGCAGTACCTTTGGAGGAGGGTACAGAGTACATTTTGGAAACGGGCTCTGCCGTGCTGCTGTGCCAAACCTGGCATCACTTCTGGACAGCGTCCAAACAATAGGGCTTTGTAAAAGTACGTACTCTTCTACATGTAGTTGCTTTACAGATTTCCACAAGGGAATATCTCTGGCTGCTGCTATTGTAGCAGCTGTGCCCCCTGGGAAATGGGCCCTCAGGCCTACTAGGGGCACCTTACCAGCCTTACTGTAGCAGAACTGGATACATGCCACTATTCGGCGTGCAATAGTCCTTTTGGAGGCTAATTTCCCTTTTTCCCCACATCTCTATAGGTCAAGAACAGATGTTGTCTAGCCAGCCCATGGGCTTTGGTACGATCAACATAGTAGCTCAAAGCTCTCAACATCCAGGTTATGCAACCTGTGTTCACCTGAGCTAGAGTGTTCAATCAAGAAGACTGGCAAGGTTCAGATGGATATCAGAAACTACTCTTGGTAGGAATTTCCTATTAGTCCCGAGAACCACCTTATCTCTGTGGAAAGAGATGTAATTCAGCTCTATACACAGTGTCTGTAGCTCACTAATCCGTCTGGCCGAAGTGATAGCTACCAGAAAGACAATTTTTCAAGTCACAAATTTCAGGTGTGTTGTAACCATGGGCTCGAATGGAGGTTCCACGTGTTTGACAATACAGACATTGAGATCCCATGCTGGCACAGGCTCCCAATGAGGGGGTGCAAGTATGTCAACCCTTTAATGAACTTCTTGAAAATGGAGTTGGATGCCATAGACACACCCTTGCCAGCCGAGACAGAGGCGGAGACTGAACTTTAAGGGTAGTGGGCTGTAAGCTCAGATAATGTAGACTGGTAACCCTGCCTGAGAAGGCACATCATTATTATTAGTGCACCATATGGAAAACCTTCCATTTGGAAGCACAGGTTTTCTTGGTGGAGGGTTTACTTTATCTCCTAAGGACAGTGAGGTGCAAATGAGCACACTCTAGGTCTTAAAGAGCCAGGCCTCGAGTCTGAGGGACCAGAGGTTCAGATACAGGATCCCCTTTGTGAGACGGTTAGGAGGTTGTGCCTCTGAGGGAGATGAATGGGTGGAGCTACTGATAGGGAGAGCAGCAGTGAGGACCAAGGCTGCATGACCCAATATGGGGCAAATCAGAATCATTGTGGCTGGCTGTGACCTGAGCTTGATCAGGACCCTAAGCATCAAGGGAAAGGGTGAAATGCGTACACGTTCCTCCCTGACCAATCCGGCACTAAGGCATCCAGGGGTACTGTTTTTTTTGCTGATAGCCAGCAGCAGAATCGGGCAACTGATGGTTGTCCTGTGAGGATAAGAGATCTATCTCTGGAGTGCCCCACCTCCTGAACACCACCTCTAGTACACTGTCTGTTTAGACACCACTCGTGGTGGTTCTTGTTGATTCTGCTGAGTGTGTCTGCTAGAGCATCATCCTTTCTTGGCAGATGAATGGCCAGCAAGGACACCTGTAGGGAGCATGCCAAGATCCACACTTTCATTGCTTCTGTACACAGGGGGCTGGATCTTGTCCCTCCTAGTTTGATGATGTAGTACATGGTGGTGTTGTCGTCTTTCCTAACTTGCAACACCTTACCCTGCACCAGGCATGGTAAAGCCTGTAGTGCCAAGTACATGTCCCTAAGCTCTAGCAAGTTCATGTGCAGGAGCGACTCTGCTGTGGACCAAGTGCAATGCACTGTGTTCTTCCAGATGTACACTCCAACCCAGTAGAAGAGCATATGTTGTGGGCACTAGGGAGAGGAACTCATGCTGGAATGGGACCCCTTCCGAGGTTGTCCCAGTCTTGCCACCATTGAAAGGCCTGCAGTACGGTTCCTGTTACTGGTATCAGCTTTGTGAGAGGATCCCTCCTCTGGTGCCAATGTGCCCCGAGGTGGAACGGAATGTCCCTCATTTGAAATCTGGAACCCAGGACTGTTCTTGTGGCTGCAGCCATGTGGCCCAGTAACTGCAGAAATGTCTTGCTGTCCTTGGTGAGCCAAGACTGAATGCACTAGCAATCTATAGAATGTTGTGCACCCTTTCTTGAGAAAGGAAGGCCCTTCCCCTCAGGGTATTTAGCTCTGCACCTATGAAGTTCAGTACCTGAACAGACTGAAGAACCATCCTTTGGACACCGATTAGAAACCCTAGGAATTCTAGGGTATCCTGGGAGTACTTTATTGCATTCTTTACCTGCTGGGGTGATCTGCCCATGAGCAGCCAGGTAGGGAAATAGTGTGATGTCCAGCCTTCTTAGGTATGCCACCACCACTGCCAGGCACTTTGTGAATGCCCTGGGAGCTGAGGTTAAGCCGAATAGCAGAGATGAACTGGTAATGATCCAATGGTAGTCTGAACCTTAGGTACTTTCTATGGGATTCTCGTATTAGAATGTGGAAGTAGGCATCTTTCAAATCCAGTGATGCCAGCCAGTCTCCTTGCTGAAGCGTGGGAAGGATCACTGCTAAGGTTACCATTCTGAATCTTGGCTTTGCCAAGTGTTTGTTCAGAGCTCAGATCTAAAATGGGTCACCACTCCCCATTTTTCTTTAAGGTCAGGAAGTACCTGGAGTAGAACCCTTTTGCCCTTTGGAGTAAGGAAACACGTTCTACTGCCCTCGACTGCAGAAAGGCTGGACACTTCTGCTCCCAGAAGTGTCCTTTCTGTACTGGAAGCTGGTCTGAAAAGCCTTGACCATAACTTGGGAAATGAACTGAAGTGGAGAGCCAGATCCAGACTCTACTTCAAGGACCCGCTTGTCTGTGGTGATGTTTTTCCAAGCCTAGAAGTAGTGTATCAGTCTGCCCCCTACTGGAAGTGGGGAGGTAATCCTGACAAACACATCAGGGACTCTGCTTGGGCTGGGATTTAGCCTGGGAGACTTGATCCCCACGCCTGGAGTCCCTCCTGCCCCTGAAATAGTCTCTCTGCTGTGTGTATTCCGGAGCAGCCTTGGCCTGGAAAATGGTCCGCCATAGGCTGACCTCCCCTTCCCTGTGGCCTGCAGGAGGTGGAGGGTTTCTCCTTGTGGCATTACTCTTATGGGTGGTTTTGTACTCATCCACCTTCTTCATGTAGACCTTTGTTTTGTCACCACACAGGGAATCGTTTTTGCAGGAAAAACCCATAGCTTTGGTTTGGGTATCCGGAGGGAGGTTTGTAGTTCTCGGCAAAGCAAACTTCAGAGCCACTGCAAGTGTCTTCCATCTGGCAGCAGTGTCACTGGCATCCACTGCCAGTGAAACTGGTACTTTGTAGCCTCAAGTCTGCACCAGGCTGTTTCTGCAAGGTCAGCAGTCAATCCTGCAGGTGCCTTATCCACCATGGCCATCAGAGTTACAGTGTCTTTTGATATTGAGCAGTAGGCCATATAACTCACCCATCTAATGGCCAAAAAAGCAGCTGAGTAGCCCTTCTTTGCCATGCTGTCAATTTTTCTGGAATCTTTTAGGTGGATGTGATGCCAGTGGTACCACAGCCCTGTCGCAAGCTGCAGCTTGTATTACCCCTTCATGATCAGGGTGAGATAAAAAACTCTGCCCAGCTGGTATTTCTTATCAGCTTTCTTATCTATGGGTAAGACAGACACTGGAGTCTAAAACTTTCAAGATCCGTTTCCTTAGAGATTTATTTATAGGGAGCAGAAACCTTTAAGTGGGTGCCAGACCCATCGTATCCAAAAATTCTGCCACTTCTTCATCTTCCACTGTTTCATTAGAGGCAAGATCCAGGGCTTCCACCATCTGCTTCACAAAGGTGTAATGGGATGAACAGTGCTCCAGTAGCCTGGGAGGAGAATCAAACTCTTGATCTGGGGAAATCATGCTTGTCCGCTTTAGCGGACACTCACCACACTTTAAGCAATTTTTAAACCCAGTAAGCCCAGTTTTCTTTTTTGGCCTATCGGATATACCTAAAACCAATAAAAATGGATTTAAGCTCGGTTCCCGAACCACAGTTTGTATAAATTTAAATACACAATTTGGCTCCTGTCAGACCACAGAAGTGGAATGGTCAAAGAAACCACGGGCTGACAGAAATGAACAGAAATTAAATTACAGAATGGGTCCGCTTAAGTAATATAGATAAAGTAAATAAATTTAAAATATAAAGGGCCAACTCCCGCTCTTCAATGGTTACCAGGAACTGCTGAGGAACCGCAAACCTAAGTAAATTTAAACTAAAACTAGCGTTAAATTATATAAAATTAAGATAAAGGCAGCAGATAAAGTAAAAATAATATAGTTTACTTTTTCTCATGAAAAATAAATGTAAATACAGTTACTCTAAGGAGCTGTCCTGGAAGCATCTTACTAGGCAGGTGGAGAGTGAAATCTGACTGTTATAACACGTAGCAGTTGGTAAGGGCAGCAGTTTGAATGGTGGCACGAACTAATGAGTGTTCCACTATTTGCACAGGGCAGTTCAACACAGGAGACTGTAAGAGCTAAGCATACTGAAGAATTCCTGGGGTTAGAATAATGACATTTCGTCAGCTAAACATTTGTGAGTTGTGCTAGAATAAAAAATTACTCACTGCAGTAACCTTCTTTCTTCTAAAGGGTCCTTTAGCATCAGTAACTTTAGCAGTTAGCTGGCTAGGTGCAACTGCGCCGGAGGTGTGCCTTTTTTATTTTTTCTTTCTTCTTTCTACTTCTACGCCTCTACTGTCTCCTAACCTCCACTCCTTCAGGCCACCATGGTGCTCTGCTTCCTGACCCTACTGACTGCCCCGGAGTCTGCTCCTAGAGTATCGGACGGTCGCAAATCCTCAGGGTCCCTTGACGGCCCAGATTACCCCCCGGGCGGGGCGAGGAGGGGACCTTCCTAACCCTCCTCTATCCCAGAGTGATCGAACTGCGCACAGCGAGTCTGCCCCCTTACCAGTCGGCGGGTGGCGAAGCAGGCAATGGTGGTCATCATCTAGGAGGCTTGGGAGATGTTTTTCCTCCTTTTCCTCTCTAGAGAGCCAGACGTGCAATAACGTCATTGCACTAACATGCAGACGTCTGCCGGCTCTCCCCCCATGGTAATGCCCGCACCTGCCGAACACCCAGCCTCTGTTGGGTGTCACTGCAGTGCGGCGCATATCCCTAACCCATCCCGAAGGAAGGAGAGCTGTTGTAGGATGCTCAATCCTTCCTTCCCCCTGCCAGCCCCCAGTGACCCAAGTCCATTCTTGAACCAGAGTCACTGGCACGGCACGAGGTGTGGCGTCCAGCGCCTCAACCCTCAGCGCCACCGGGCCGATGGAGGTGTGCTTTTAAGAGAAATTTAAATGAGCTTAGGGCCAAGCCAATCAGAAAACAGGAAGGGCAGTGAGCTGAGTGAGCTCCTGAAAGCTTGAGAGCTCCTGAAGGCTTCAGAAGTTTTTCAAAGGAAAAATTAGGGCACATGCCCTGAAAAAGAATCAACATGATTCAAAAAACATGCAAATGTCCACAAAAGTGGAAACAACCAACGGTTAAAAACTCATCAATAAGAAACCCCAAATTTGGTAAGAGATGTGACAGCCCTTCTCCAACAGGTGAACCAGGGAGGAAGGATGGAAGCTTACTGATGCTAAAGGACCCCTTGGAAGAAAGAAGATTACTGCGGTAATTTTTCTTCTTACCCAGGAGTCTTTTAGCATCAGTAACTTTAGCAGACTACCGAGCAGTACCAAGTGGGAGGTGGGCAGAGAACCTACTAGAAAAGAGGATCTGCAGAACCACCCTGCCAAATTTGGCATCAGATCTGGTCTGCACATCCAAACTGTAGTAATTCACAAAGGTGTATACAGATTTCCAGGTAGCTGCTTTTCAGACATCCAGTAGCAGATTGTCCCCTGCTGCTGCAAGGGAGGCTGCTGCGCCCCTGGTGTAGTGGGCCCCGAGCCCCACTGGAGGTTAGTGACCAGCTTTTTCATAGCAGAATCTAATACAAGAGACCTACCACAGGAAACAGTTCTCTTGGTAGCTGGTCTTCCCCTGCCTACACACCTGTAGGTGGGGAAAACAACTGAGGGGAACAGCTTCCAGACTGTCTACTAAGTTCTAGGCAGTAGAAGATGGCTCTTTTGATAGCCAAGCTGTGGAGCTTTTGCTCGCCAGGAGTGGATTCCTCAGTAAAGAAGGCGCAGACTATTGTACTGGTCCCAGTGAAACTCTGAAACCACCTTTGCAGAAATTCCTATTTGCCCTGAGCCCAACTTTATTGTTGTGAGGGAATGTGTAAAGTAGCTCAGTGCACAGGGCCTATAGCTCTGAAAACCTCCTGGCAGAGGAAATGGCTACCAGGAAACCTGTCTTCCAAGTTCCAAGCACCACGATGAATTTTATTAGCACTGAATAAGACCTGCAGATTGCTAACTGGAATGGCCCACCGCACACACGTGACCTTTATCAACAGGCAAACTGGCTACCACTACAGGGAAGAATATCATACCAAACTTACCTCGTAGTTAAAAAAAAAAAAAAAAAAAAAAAAAAAGGCATCCATTGGTCTCATGCCACTTGGGGTCCAGAATCTCTTCAGCCAAGCCATCAGCATTTGCAACAGCAGAAGCTCAGAAAATTGCACACTACTGGTTCCCAGCTGTTGCACCTCCCAAGGCCAGAGGTCCTTTACCGGAATAGCCCCCAAGATGTTTAACTCAGAGTGGTGATACCACCACTTCATGTACCCTTGGCCTCTTTAAAAAGAAACTAAGGCAGACACTTTTAGCCAGAACAGAGTGAGACTGTTTCACTTAGTCTACCACTTTCCTCTACATCCCACCCTATTTCTCCTCCCCCTCACCCTCATACACCCCTTTTCCTCACACACATCTTGTTCTCCATCTCTCCCTTCACTCAGGGCATCTCCCCCCTCCCCACCACTCTGTTCTTCCTGACTTTTCACATACTCCCTCTGGACAGTCCCCCTAATCCTCCCTCCCGCCACAGACCTCCCCATCCTCTCCATAATCTCTCCAATAGGCCCTGCCTGCCCTGTTCTACTTAGTTAGTTTCCAGGTAATACTGTTAGATTCTACCCAACAATGCCATACTGGCTGCATTAATAACTGTTTCACACTGCTTTACACACTTTCATTGGGTCTTAACCCTGAATATGTATACTGTGTCCTTGATTTTTGCCATCACCTCATTGTACCATTACCTGTATTTAATCATTTACTACATTGTATTCAAGCTTTCAATACTATTTATGTATTCTGACGTGGAATCTTTGTAAAAGAGCCTCTGGCTCAAAGGTGTTGAATCTGAAATTTAAAAAAAAAAAATAAAATATAAAAGTTACAAACTATGAGGGCCGTGGACATAGGCTCGAAGGGTGGTCTGTGCAAAGGTTAGGGCTCCAAGGAGGAATAGGCTCCCAGACCAGAGGCTGGAGGTGCATGTGGCCTTTGAAAAGCTATTTAAATATGGCGTGGGTGGAAGGAGAAAAAAAAAAAAAAAACAAAACACTGATTTTTTTTCTTTCCCACTGAAAGGTAGGCTGAAATTGCCGCCAGGTGCAGCTTGAGGGAGATGGTTTCAAGCCAGACGCCTGTAAGAGTACCAGGAAACTAGCAGTCAAGGGTCTGAAACTGAATGGGATTCAATCTTTTTGCTCTTGCACCAGAGGGAAAACCTTTACGTTTGGCTGCATAAGTCTTCCTAGTCTTTTTTTTTTTAATCTTTGCTTATCCTCCTACGCCACCCCCAGACCCTCCTACCTCTCAGATCCCCAAGGCATCCACTTTCCAACCCGCCGAGGAGTCTACCCCTAGAGTGCACGTTGCCTCAATTCTACTTCAAGCCCCTGGCCAACCTCCCAGGCAGGGCAAGAAAGGCCTCCTAACCTTCCTCTGACATCAGGGAAGCATGCGTACACAGCGGACTCTGCATCGTGGAAGCAGAGTGAGGGATCGTCGCCAGGATTGTCTGGGGGAGTTTTCCTCTTTTCTGGTTCCCTTGATGTTGGTGTGCAATGAGGACCAACGAGCCCGACGCATACAGAGACATGCGTCCGCTCCTGTCCTCTGCCAGCGTCAATCCCTTAGTTGTCCCCAACCGCGCCAGCACCCCGAGATCCCCAGGTGGTGGCGATAGAGCGACAAGGCTAACTCCCCATCCCTCCCCGGAGAAGGAGAGCAGGCCGTTAGACTCTCTACCCTTCTCCCCCAGCCACCTGAGTCTGTTCCTGAACCCAGGTCACTGGCATGGAGCGAGGCGTGGAGTCCAGCGCCTCAACCCTCAGCGTCACCGAGCCAGCTTGATTTATTTATTTATTTTAATCGCCCTCAGTATCCTAAGGACCTGTTAAGAGTACTGCGAGAATGCAGACTAAGTGTTCCAGAAACACGCCTTGAGGTGAAAAGAGTATATGACTAGATACAGCACTCCTGTCTGAGGAAGAGTCAGCAGGGAGTGAGTAGGAGGCAGGCACATGAACTACTGCAGGACACAGAAGGTTTCAGAAATTCCCTGGGAATCAGGAGAAAAGGAAGGCATGCATATAAGAACCTCCTTGACCAGACCAGGTTCAAGGCATCCAGAGGAGGCGATCCCGGGACTAGAGCCTGCAACAGAACTGAGGAAACTGGAAACTGAGGGGAGAAGCAGACATTCACTTACGGATATCCAACCACCTGGACACTGTGGCTAGTACTTGTTTGTTCAGAGTCCATTAACTATGGCCTCGACTGATGTGACTAGAGCCTCTGCCAGAGAACTGCGTTTCCCTGGGAATATCGCTGAAAGGTGGACTCCCAGAAAGAAGGCAAGAGACCAATTTTTATAGCACCTGCTAACAGATACTCCTGATCTGGCCATTGCAGTAGTGTCTGTTCAGTTCTGTAAGGCTGTCCCTTTTATGACAAGAGCAAATGTTTTGATCTAGAAAGATTTATCAGAGTTCAAAAGAAATGTGATTAACTGTGACTCTTGGATAGTCTAGCTGCCACTTACTGAGGCACTGTCCAGATGTGCTTCCCACCACAGGGGGAAGATGTCTGTGGAACTGCTCGTCAGTTTTCAGCTTTGAAAATTGTTGCTTTCCGAGACCAGCAAGCTACAAGGAGACTTGCTGGGATGCATCCTCTATCTGAACCCTGGGACCACTGCAGGCATTTAAGCCATGTGTCCCAATAGCCTGAGGAAATGTCAAAGATGTGTTTTGCTCAGGACGGCATCATATACTGAACCAGTGAGGGTTAATGATTCAAACCCAGTTAAGTACTTGCTGGATGGTCTCGCTGTCCCTGGATGAAGAAAATTGCCAATGAGGGACATCTTGAATTCTTGCCTACGGAAGGAAAGCATATCCTTCCTGGATGCTGGGAGGGTTCCAGGTGAGACTTTGTTTAGATTTACCTGGAAACCCCAAGACTACAGACAGAGCCCTGCAAGGGGAAAAAAGGGGCTCCTTGTTCTGACAAGAGGACTTTGGCAGGCTAATCGGCAACTTGGGTGTAGCTAGAGACATCCAGATTCCTGAGGCGTGCTGCTACCACTGCTCAGCACTTTGTAAAGACTCTTGGGGCCGAGGAAGGCCGAAGGGCCACAGTATGCACATCCTTGTGTGAGACCTCATTAAAGGTATATGGGGCTTTTTGCCAGGAAGGCTAGCCAGTCTCCCTACTGTAAGGGCTGTATGAATGGCAACAGAGTGACCATCTTGAATTTGGGTTTCAACAACAAGATGGAAAGCCACTCCCCAGTTGTCTTTTTTGTCAGGAATTACGTGGAGTAGAGGCCCCTTCTTTTCATGGCCTGGGACCCTCTCCACCATTCGCAAAGCTAGAATGGTTTGTGCCTCCCACTCCAACTGTAACATATGTGTTGGAGATAGAGGCTTAGACACCTGGGTACACATGAGGTATGCCCACACCAACGTCAGGCTCTAGACGGTGAAAATACACCCCTGTACTGAGAGAAGACTGGGGAAAAAAAAAAAACTCTGCCCCTAATGCCCTTGGTCTGTGGGACAGAGGCCTTGTTGCAGTGAGATGTGCTGGAATCGAACAGCAAGTTTTGATCACAAGGAAAGTCCATAGCTTTAAACTGGGAGTCTCAGGGTAGACCAGTAGTTCTATGCTAGACAAAGCACCTCAGAAAGATGGCACAGGCCGTGACTCTGGGGGCGGAATCCTTGTCGTCCTGCGGAACTGGTACTACATAGTTTACGGAGCAGGTTAGCCGTATCCACCGGCTCCTGCACCAGAACCACGACAGAGTTCTGCAGTTTTTTTTTTTTTGTTTTTTTATTTTATTTGGCTGAAAAGCCAAGTAGGTAAAAATGCTGGCAAGCATCTGTGGGTAACTAAGAAATGTATTTACTGGAGTCCTTATCAGAGAGGCAAGGAGGACAAGGAGACCCTAGTTTTCGCACAAGCTGCCTGATGCACCATACTCACAGCTGAGATGTACAGACAGGCACTCCGTATTGTTAAACAGTTGATATGTTTACGTATGAATTTATAAACACTTCCAGACCGTTTGTAAACCTCTGCCACAGAAGTGGGGGGTCTGAAGCAGTTTTGTAGTATTTTAGTTATTTATTTTTATTATAAAAAAAGGGCTTTTAGGAGACTGAACCTCCATCTCCCTATAATCTTTTCTTTCCTTTTCCTTATCTTTACCTTGGAAGGACTCCTGAGAAGGGAGGTCCAGGGTGTCCAATATGTTTTGGATAAACAAAGGCATAGAGGGAGAAACTCCTTGGATACATAGGGTTCAGGACTCTCCATATCAAAAAAAAATTCTTATATCGTCTGAATTACCCTCACAGTCTCAGAGGCAGGAACTGTGGAAGAGTGTTAGCAGCCTCTGTAGGTGGGGGCATCATAAATCATTTATCACCACTTGTATCACCCTCACAGTCTATGGGAAAGACAACTGTGGAAGTGT
The DNA here is from genome assembly GCA_016271365.2 of Neoceratodus forsteri. Classification (NCBI taxonomy): domain Eukaryota; kingdom Metazoa; phylum Chordata; order Ceratodontiformes; family Ceratodontidae; genus Neoceratodus; species Neoceratodus forsteri. The sequence goes on from JADMNL010000025.1 coordinate 159,009,615, forward strand.
GTTTGCCAGCCCCAGTAAAGAAAGGATCCATCTTTTGCACGGTCTGAAACAGTTGCCGTGCTTTCTCCATATTATGCACAGATGGAACACTGTGCAGCTTTGTTTTTTTTCTGTATGCTTTAAGCTGCCCGTTATCTCACTATTGGCTTTCCCAGGAGCATTTATGTCTAGAGTTACTTTTTAGCTACTTCATCAACGGCTTGATAGTTTCCTTCCTTCATCACTTTTATTGTTTAATTTGTTAGGAGCTTCACATTTGGAAGCTTTATTTTGGCTGGGATCTGGAAGGTTCCTCAGCACCTCCTTACATTTTTATTACTTTTGGATGGCCCCTAGTCGGAAGCCATTGATATGTACTCAGCCATAATAAAAGGTCTATCTGCTAAGTTTTGTCAATGTGAGCAAGCAAACCAGTCCTGGACCTTCTGAACCAAGTGCAGGTTTCTGCGAAAACGCCACCGGCCAATCCTGCCCATTACCCAGGGGAAGAGTACACAATGGGGGGTGAGATACTGACAACAACAAAAATGGAAAGAGACCTGAGGGTAGTCATATCAGACGACCTAAAGGTGGGCCAGCAACGTGAGAAGGCAGTAAGGAGGGCTGGGGGAGATACTGGGATGCATAGGGAGAGGCATCACCAGAAGAAGACAGGAAGTTGTTGGCCCTCTGTACAGACAGTTGGTAAGACCACATCTGGAGTACTGTGTACAGTTCTGGAGGCCTCCTCCTACGCAAAGACAGACAGGGTGGAGGCTGTCCAGAGGAGGGCAACCAAAATGATGCAGGGTCTGCATCAGAAGATATATGAAGAAAGACTAAAGGAACTAAAGATGTATAGCCTCGAGGAAAGGAGGGAGGAGGGGACATGATAGAAACTTTCAAATACCTCAAAGGAATCAACAAAGTCTAAGAGGGTAGCATCTTTCAGAAAAAGATGTGCAAAAACAAGGGGGCACAATTTGAAGAGAGGGGGCTCAGAGGTAATGTGAGGAAGTATTTCTTCAGAGAGGGTTGTGGATACATGGAACAGCCTTCCTGAGGAGGTCATAGAGTCAAAAACAGTGGGGAATTCAAGAATGCATGGGACAGACATGAGGCAATTCTAGTGGGGGGGGGTAGGAGGAAGTAGGCTGTTGGTTAACTAGGATCTGTAGCTTATCCGTTAGGTAGGGAAATGGGCAGACTAGGTGGGCCAAGCGGTCCTTATCTGCCATCAAATACTATGTTTCTATGCCCCAGTTAATTAGCTCTGTCCATGTCTCTCTCTCTCCCCCCCTCTGCATGCGTGCATCTGTCTGTCTCTCTGCGTCTGTGTGTGTGTGTTTGTCCCTCTGCGTCTCAGTGTGTGTGCGTCTGTGCACGTGCGCCTGCATCTGTGCATGCGTGCCTGCGTGTGTGCGCGTGCACGTGCGTGTGCATGTGTGCGTGCCTGCGTCTGTGCATGTGCGCATGTGTGTGTGCCTGTGCACGCATGTGTGTGTGTGTGCGCACATGTGTGTGTGTGTGCGCACATGTGTGTGCCTGTGTGCCCGTGTGCGTGTGTGCCCGTGTCTGTGCGCGCATGTGTGTGTGTGCGCGCACCTGTGCCTGTGTGTGTGCCTGCGTTTGTGCCGGTGCGGCGTGCACACACACATACACACACACACACACACACACACACACACACATATATGTGTGTGTGTGACTGCGCCTGAGCCGCATGTGCCTCTGTGTGTGTGCTGCCCGCGCAGCAAGTGTGCCCGCGTGCTGCGGTTCGCCTCCCTTGTTGTAGAACTGGGATCTATACCAGTGCCAGTCTTAATAGAAAACCCAGCAATACTTGCCAACTGCCACAGGTGGCTGCTGGACCCTTACGGACAGTCCTGCAACAGATGATACCTTAGGTCCAGTTCATTTACATATGATTATATACACGTACAAATGGTTTCTCTTAATATGTCAATCCTGAGCGAAACCACCTGGCACTGTTAAGATTTGAATTTCAATGGCATGCCTCGCAGTAAAACCCAAGAGGCCAGAGGTAAAAAACAAGGCAACTGTCACCAATTCTAGGTTCCCACCAGAATTTAGTCAGAAAAGAGAGGAACCATCAAAATTAAACACCTGCAATAAAGTTAACTTTTAAAATGAACAGTCATGGTAAAAATAAAGTCAAAATAGCACGGTTGCGCTACAAAAAAAAAAAAATTAGTGCAGCACTAACCAATCTGTAAAACTTTCACTCAGCAAACTACTAAAGAAATGTGGAAAACTTTACCCAGATAAGCACTAGCAGGCTGTCAACAAGGAAAGTTGAGAGACACCTCAGGGACAATGTTGCTCAGTACAGTGGAGAAAAAAAATTCTGAAGCCTTCAGCAGCTCTCAGCTCACTACCCTTCCTGTTTTCTGATTGGCTTGACCCTAAGCTCATTTAAATTTCTCTTAAAGGCACACCTCCGGGGCAGTTGAACCTAGCCAGTTAACTGCTAAAGTTACTGATGCTAAAGGACTCCTGGGGTAAAAATAATTCATAATCATATACAGCCAATCATGTCTGGTGAAAAACGAGCAGTGACTATTTCTTCCGATTAAAAAATATAATTAACTGCAGGCCACCCCGGTGGCCCATATGCCTTGTTAACAACCCGGGTTCAGAAGCAAGTCACAGCAGGGGACAGGCCACAGCAGACAGCTGCCACTCGGCACTGCACCTCTGCTGGGGAAGGCTGGCAGTGGACTCTGCCACCACAGCAACTCCTGCAGGTGGGCAAGGGAGCTGAAGCTGTGCGAGGCCTATATAGCTATGGTTCATGCCAGGGGGCGGTGGTAAGAGCAAAAAAAAAAACCCTGGGGAAAAATGGTGGAACTCTGGCTCCATGAAGTTCCACCCACCCACCTTAATCCGCACTGTCACCCTGACCATAATCCATATTAGATTATCCTTCAGATGTGAGGGGAGTACAACCATCTCAATTCTGGCCCCACCACCGGGGGGTTGGGGCATGGAGATCCCTGGATCTGGTGGGTCCAGAGCAGGCAGTAGCTGGTCATGGGGATGGGGCAGAAGAGAAACACAGAAACAGACTTTGACAGCAGAAAAGGACTGCTTGGCCCACCTAGTCAGACCATTTCCCTACCTAATGAATAAGCTACAGGTCCTAGTTAACCAACAGCCTACTTCCTTCTACCCCCACTAGAATTGCTTTATGTCGGGACCATGCATTCTTGAATTCCCCCACTGTTTTTGACCCCACAACCTCAGGAAGGCCGTTCCATGCATCCACCACCCTCTCCATGAAAAAACACTTCCTCACATTGCCCATGAGCCATCTCCTCTCTATCTTCATATTGTGCCCCCTTGTTCTTACACATCTTTCTGAAAGATGCTACCCCCTTCAACTTTGTTGATTCCCTGAGGTACTTAAATGTTTCTATCATGCCCCCACTTCCTCAAGGGTATACATATTAAGTTCCTTTAGTCTCTTCATATAGCTTCTGGTGCAAACCTGCAGCATTTTTGTTGCTCTCCTCTGGACTGACTCCATCCTATGTTTTTGCGGAGATGCATTGAAACATAAAATGGAGCTCAAGTTTGGTCCGGGGAGAAAAAGACAGTATAAAAAAAAATATTCATTGCAAGACGTCATGAACGGTTGTAACGGTAAGATCTGTGACATAACCCATGCTAAACTCTATTATACACAGATGTATGTCTTACCTGTTAATAAAAGCAGAGTTAAAAAAATTCAAATTATAATACATAACAGTACATTTTTTATGTGGTTACAAACCCACATGAGGGAAATGTGGAGTTAGGGTTTTCAACACTAATGCCCATCCCCTCCTCCCTCCCTCAACTCTTGTGGCCCAAGGTCAAGCTACAAGTCTGAGGCCGTGCACCACTGGTCTCCAGCCTCATGCTACAGATCTGGGGCCATTCCCGGGCTCCACACAGACGTCTTATCAGATGTGCGGTCACCCACAAAAGAATTATACTCCCAGCATGTGGCCCCACATCTGTAATTTGCTTTGTAGGGTCAAAGGAGCGGACCCATGGTGCACAGCCCCAAACTTGTGTGCCCTACCAATGAGATTTCTAACAATTTATAACTCTGAAGTCTTAGGACCTTTGGGAGACAACTAAATGGGCACTTAGCCTACTTCATCTTCCAACATCAAGTTATACCTAGGGTTTTCAAAATTGGCATGTAGCCTCTCGATCCTACTCCTTGAGAGTAATACTCAGAAATCCGTTACTTAAAAGGCCCAATTACAACAGTATGTCTTGGCTAACTTGCCTAATATTGGTCCCCTGTCCTACTACTTTTAATGTTCAAAAGGTTTGCTTGTAGTTCTTATTTGTTGACCGTATGTAGTTAACAGGTTCCGTATCAGCCAGTGAAATATTGTTAGTTTCAGACTTCTTCCTCGTATTTTTTTATCCAGCAATTTATTTTGTATTGCATAGTTCTACCTCCATTTTATCTATCTGTATTCTTTTACCAGTTTCCTTGTTCCACCACCCCACTGATGAACCTCAAAATGAGTTGTTCATACTTCAGTGAGTCTTTCTAGTCAAACGTTATCTCCCACCAGTGCCCCCACCCCTTGACAATTACCTTCAACACAACCTTTGCCCCATGGCTTGCCCTCCAGCATCAGGTCATGGGTTTGCATCTGTCTCTGGCCCTGCCAGTGATGTGGGAGCATACAAAATCATCCTGCTCATGGTGGGAGCATTTCCTGACTTTCTACCCCCACCAATGGATGCAGACACAGGCAAGGAGTACCACGTCAGTTAATCAGCTGACTGCACCACTACCAGTGGGAACCTAGCGGGTGGTACTGCAGCAGGCCCAGGAATTTTCATCAGGTAACAACCCCCAGTGGAACATGCCAGCACTCCCCCTCCCCCAACACTCTGCTCAGGAAGACATGCAAGCTTGAGACTGTCCATGCTGCACGAGACTGTGGGCAGGCATCTACTCTAGCTTTTTAGCGTGTATGTAATTCCCAATCACTGTTAAAAAAAAAAAAAAGACAAGAGTCCTTATCACAGTAGAAAGCCATCTTTGTGCCAGACAACCAGCATGACAGTAGCGCCAACACTTGTGGTGGCGGTGATGATCAAGGTTCAGAAGCAAGTTCTGCAGTTAGAGGATCAGCTGGGGGGGGGGGGGGAGAGGAATAAGCATCCACTGGACTTTTCTCCTGCTCCAGGGTGGTGGGAAGCATACAGCTCAATGCCTGGCTGGCCTCTAGCAGTGGCTGGGGGGCAGCGCACCAAAACCACAAGAGTGTACAGTGGTGGAATGTCAGACACCCGACATGCAGCATTCATGAGCATTCATTTCACTACCGCGGTCATCATTGCACGCCTGCTCCATCGTGATGGGTGGGAACGAAAATGGAGAAAACAGAGCCAGGAGGCTAGATGATACTAGTCACTCACAGGCCCAGCACTCAACAAGGACTCAGGCCATACTGTGGCAGTGCGATGGTTAAGTCCTGGAGGAAACTCAGGGTGACAGGGCTCAAATGAAGGAGGTCCGTCTAGTCCAGTGGGTGCATAAAGTGCACTTACTGCAAAAGAAAGCCACATGTCTACAAATTTAGCACAATATTTTTTTCAGTCAGATGAAAGTCCAGTGCCTGGGAGTCTCCTACAGAATAAGAGACTCCAAGTGCCAGGCCTGGGTGAGAAGATCACAGATCAAAGCTGAGCAGTTTTATATGTCCAAACCTCACGAGAGAAGTCTTGTGCCATAAAAAGCAACCCTCAGAGGCCCTATAAACATATTATAAATCGCCAGAGTTATGAAAGTTTTTTTTTTTTTTGGTGTACATACATATACATATTTTTGTTATTATACTGTCCTCCCCCTGGTGCTGAAGTGGTGCACTCCTTCCTAATACTCCCACATAGGATTCAAAGGAAAATACTGAGCTTATTTAGACTTGCATGCATTATGTTCGCCAAATATTGTCAAAATAACCTCCCCTTAAGTTTGTAATATTTGTCTAAATTGCCCTTAAATGTCATTATTGAGGTACCAGCCACAACCTCTTAGGGTAGGGAGTTCCAAATTGGTACTACCCTCTGCGTACACCAATTTTTTTTTTTTTTTTTAACCAAATCATGTCTACTGGCTTTTAGCTGGAGCCAGTGTGATCTCATATTATGATGCTGGATTTTTAGTTCTAATTCTAGACTTTCCTACAATGAATCTTCTGTGAATGCTCTATAAAGTAGACAGAAATCTGCTATACACCTTCTGTATTCCAGGGAAAACAGGTTCAGCTCAAACAATCTATCCTCATTAGTCATGTTAGACATTCTGGCTATTGACCTAGTTGTTTTTCTGTGAACCTTCTCCAATTTATCAAGTTCTCTTTTTTTTATATGGGGCCCAAACCTGGGAACAGTACTCCAAAGGTCTCACCAGTGTGCCATACAGGGGCAACACAACCTCATTTCTTCTACTATCTATGTGTCTTAAAATGCAATTTAATGTTCCATTTGCTTTTTGTGTAACTATATTACAATGCGATTTAAACTGAAGGTTTTGTGATACCATAATGCCAAGATCTCTCTTCTGTAACATATTTAAGGGATTGGTCATTTATGGCATAACTATACCCAGGATTTTTGTGCCCATGTGCATGACCACACATTTATTTGTATTAAGAAGGAGAGTGTGGCTAGTAGTCCACTTTTCTATAGGATTCAAAACGTCTTGGAGATGATCTCTGATTATATCAGAGTCGCACTGGGAGACAAGCAACTTGTTGCTCAGCGTGCCTTTCTGGTGAAACATTTCAATAAATAATCATCCCCCAACCTACAATGGTCTGCAAATTTTGTAATCCAAATATCGTCCCGATTATACTGAAGGGCAGATACAAACACTAAACAAACAGGGACCCAACACCAACCCGAGGCACCCCACTGGTCACCTCTGCCCAATCTGACATAACACTGTTAACTGAAACCCTCTTTTCTACCAGTGAGCCATGCCCCAATACAATTCCCTAAGTTTGTATCTAAACCTATGTACCTTAATTCTGTTATCAATTTAGGGTGCGGTAATTTATCGAACACGTTTGCAAAATCCAAAAATATAAGGTCTACTGCTTAGCCTAGGTCTAACGTTCTGCTGGTTCTCTCATAAAATTCCAGCATATTGGTCTGGCAGGATTTAGTGTTTGTAAAACCATGTTATGTTTGGTCTCGTAAATTATTAGGGGAAATGGTTTAACCAGGAAAGGCACACTAAGCCGAAGTTTGTTTCCAGGTGCGACCTGGGAGCACAAGGAAGTTAAGTGATTTGCTCAGGGTCACACAGTGTGCAAGTGGGGGCTATGAGATTCAAACCCAGGTCTCCAGGTTTGCAGCTCAGAGCCCTAAACCTCTGCGCTATACTGCCTCCTCTATTAGTCTCAAGGTAATCCAATATATGTTCTTTAAGAATCCCTTCTAATAATTTGCATACAATGGAGGTTATGCTTACTGGTCTAAAATGTTCTGGGTTTGTTTTGGGTCCCTTTTTGTGCAGAGGTGCAACTATCACTTCCTTCCAGCAATCCACAACTTCCCCTCCGTCTAGAGAGAACTGAAAAATAGCTCTAAGTGGTGGTGCTGGTTGGGTTGCCAATTCTGATAGTATACTAAGGATGCAACTCATTGGGCCCTGGTGATTTACTGATATTTAGTTTCCTCAGTCCAACTTCTACGTTTGATATTATCATTTTCCCCGTCTATAGAATTTGCAACAGGGGCTGGGGAATGTCCAACTGATTTATCGTTAACTGATAGAAAATTTGAATTTTGGATGAACATGACACACTGTACACATAAATGGTTCTGCATGTTGAGTGGCTGAAATCATTATCCTGACAGTTATAAACACCTTGGCAGTTTGGTCTTTCCCTCTTATACCAGCAGTATCATGGAATTAGCAATCAAATGGAGACAGATCGATAACTGGTCAAAAGATATCTCCATGTACAGTCTGGGACCTCAGACTTCCCAAAAGACGGAGACTCTCCCAGTGGGACATCAGAGGGGTACAAGAATAATATTGTTAACAACTAGTTTGAACCAAACTACATATGTATTACCATGCACAGTGTTGCTGCGCTACAAGATTCTCAATTTGACTTGCAAGAAAGTCCTTATAATGTAAGAACAGTGCAGTCTTACTTACCGCCAATTCATGGTCTGATAAATCAGTTTTCTCTGAAACCTAAAGAAACAAAAACATAGTCCACTTAATTACAAAAGCAGGTTTTCAGTTTCATTATGACTGACCAAGCTGCCAGTATAGTTTAGAGGTTAGAGTAACAAGCTGTGAATGAGCTTGATGCATCCAGCAGACCTGGGTTCGATTCCCATAACCTCCACTTGCATACTGTAGGACTGATCAAGTCACTTAACCTTCCCAGTGCTCCTGTGTTACCTCTGAAAACAGGCATGTGCCTAATGGACCTTACTCTGTTACCAAAGAACAAATCTGAATTAAAATTAAATAAGTAAACAGCCTATTGACATTGGCCCCCATAGAGTCGTCCATTAGCTCCATGAGCCCTTTAGTGATCTTTGCGACATAATACATGGCCGGTCCAGGGCACCTATTCAGACAGGCTGCACGCTTCAGCTGGTGTGTGCTGTCTATCTGAATTTGGGAGCTATGAGAGCGCAGCACAGAGTGACTAAGCGCTGCACTAATACAGCCCCCTGTAGGGCAGTGGCCCATGAGAGCAAAGAGTGTGCATCCCAAATGTGACAGCACCCGTGCCCCTGTGAGCCATTTTAAGCAGCCGGCATGCTAATAAACACTTATGGTATATGCAAAGTACTTAGAAGCCATTTGCATGCCATTACATGTTTTTTTAGCAGCTCTGCACAATGCCTATGCACAAATGCATAAAGGCACTGTGTGAAGTTGTGTCAGTCCCCCCCCACCCATTTTCCAGTCATCAGTCCACTCCCCCATAAACCTATATTTTAATAATCACTGGCACCTAGTGGTCCCTCACCCCAATCACCAGTTCAATTCCCTACTCCCTATACTGCAATGATCTCTGGCATCTCGTGGTCCCACACCCAATAGTCAGACCCCCATCCCTCCCACTCGGGTCCCTCCACTGCACCTCTCTCCGGTAGCTCCACATTCACCCAAGTTGGCAGCCCCCTCCCTGTGATGACAAGCGGCACAGCCCCTTTGCCTACTACCTCAGTAATCCATCATCTAAGTGACTGGAAGTGAGCACGCACCTACTGTAGAAACAGCAGTCACTATAGCAGGTGCACACTTGCTCCCTGTCAGACAGTGGCTGGCCAAGGTGGGGAACAGAGGGGCTGTGCCTGTTGCCATCACAAGCAGAGGGCTGCCGGCTGAGGTATTTTATTTATTTAGATTTTGTTGACCGGGTAAGTGCACTAGACAAATCCTGCCTATTTTCAGGCACGACCCGGGGAGGGGGATACAGATGAATGCCAACTGACCTTGAACCAGATTAAGCTGTTGGTGGTATTTTTAATGAATGAGGGAAATTTGGCCAGGACACCGGGGAAATTCCCCTACTCTTTTCGATAAGTGCCATGGGATCTTTAACATCCACCTGAACTACCACCAATCCAGGCAGATGGGACCTCGGTTTAACGTCTCATCCGAAAGACGGATGTGGGGCACCAGGAGGAAGCAGGAGATTGGATCCACTTCTGTAAACCTGTGGGTTAGAAACCTAAGAAGCGATACAGACATGGGGGGTGGGGTTAAGCCCAACTGGGCAATGAGGATCAAGGGCAAGAGAAATAAAAATCAAAGACCATATGAGCAAAGGAAACTGGTAGACTTCCAACAATAGCATTACCAATCTATGTACAAATCAGTGCTCAAAGTGCCACAGGCAGTAAGGACTAGGCTGCAAATGTGACATCACCGTCTGGAAAGCAGCACTGAATTGAGAGCTCGGACCACTGGGAACAAAAAGGTCCTAAAACTTTGCTTTTTGACCAACAAAAACCCATCCTGACAACAGGAGCTCAGAAAGTTCATGGGAGGCAGGAGAAAGAAAACTAAGCCAGAAAAGAACCCAGATTCCAACGGATTGCTGAACACTCAGGCCACGGCTGACATGGCAACCTTGTAAGGCACGCAGCAACAACCGAGCAATGCTGATATACTATCAGAGCTGCAGGAATTTAGAAAAGTAGTAAGAAATTTCAAGGACCATATTACCACTGAGCTTACACAAATGGGACCAACCAACCAACCAACCAACCAACCAACCAACCAACCAACCAACACCTCTTTATTTATTCAGGCAAACATCATTGAGCAAGGCTCATTTACAAGATGGACCTGATAAGGTCAAGGTTCAATAGTTGATACACAACAGATACATCATACACTTGTATAAGACAGTTATACATACAGGGGGAAAATAACGTTTATAAACAGTGTACAGTAAATTCACATGATAAAAAACGGTTATAGGAAAGTTAAGCTAATATTTACAGTATGTACAGTATATACATATCCCAGTGGGGGGGCATGGCAGACACTCAACATAACGTAATACTAGGATGGTAAAGGTATTACTGGGTGCCATAAGATGGGGTTTCGGTCTGGAAGGAATATGCCATATATGGTTTGGAAGGGAGATTTGTGAGATGACAATGCTAGCTCTAGTGGTAGCAATTGCATTTCTCTTTGAAGAAGACTGTACAGTGCTGTTTAAAGGATGCAAATGGAATGATATTGGACAGTTTTAGGGATTTTTGTAGGGTGTTCCATGCTATAGCTGATTGCTGCCCTCCCTAGCCTAGTGTTGAATTTGGGCAATTTGAGCAGGATGATGTTGTTGCTTCTTAGGGCATAGGAGCTAGGAGAGGTCTGGGTGAAGCAGTCCAGGATATAGTTTGGAAGTTTTTTTGACAACGTTCTGTAAATCCATAGTGCTGCATTTCTGTTCCTTCTGAGGTGAAGGGAAACCCACCCAACTGCAGCATAAAGAGAGCAATGATGAGTATTAGATGGCAGATCTGTAATGAACCTTATTGCTCTATGATATAAGGTATCCAACTTGTGATGGTAGGAGATGGGGCAGTGATTATAAAGGAAGTCTGCATAGTCAACAACTGATAGAAAATGGCCTGGACTAACCTCATCTTTGAGTCTCTGTTTAGGAAGGGTTTTAATCTATAGAGAAGGCCAAGCCTTTGAAGACTTTTAACAGTTCTTCTAAATGATGAGTGAAGTCAAGTCTGTTGTCAATCCACACACCTAGGTATTTGAGTTTACATACTCCAGATTTTCTCCAAGTATAGTGCATAGCTGGGAGAATGACTGGAGAGGATGTGCTGGTGGAGCTTTGATTTGTGAACATCACTGCTTTAGTTTTCTTTGCATTTAACAGAAGCTTTTCTCGAGTAGCTGATATTGTAGCAAGGAGAATTCTGTTTTGTAGGATTTCGAGCAGCTGCAGAGGCGAAGGTTGCTGACATACAGAACAGTGTCATCAGCAAGAGGTGTACAAGAGGAATTGGTAAGGTTGAATCAATGTTATTTATATAAATGGCAAAAAGGATAGGACCCAGAACAGAACCTTGGCGGACTCCTCCTGACAGTGGTTTTAATGGGGATAGGTCACCTTCAGCTTTTACCTGCTGTGACCTACCGGTGAGATAGCATCTGAACCACTTAAGGGAGGATGGATCTAGGCCAATGGAGTACAGGGATGAAAGTAGTAGCTCGTGGTCCACAATATTGAATGCTTTGCTCAGGTCCAGGAATACTGCACAGACATTATTCTTTTTATCTAATTCGGATTGCCAGTCCTTTGTGACCTTGGCTAGTGCAGTGATAGTGCTATGCTTGGCCCTGAATCCAGATTGAGCTGGGTTTAGGAGGTCAGCATTGTCAAGATACTCCCTTAACTGATTACTCACTAATTTCTTCAGCATCTTGGATAGCACTGGTAGATTGGAAATGGGCCTGTAATTATTAAGATCCATAGGGTCCCCTGATTTTAGAAGGGGAACCACTTGAGCTGTCTTCCACAGTGTGGGAATAGAGCCAGAGTTTAGGGATAGGTTAAAGAGGTGTGTTAGGGGGACTGCAAGTACATGGCATGCAATCTTTAGAAAATAGGGGTCAAGAGAGTCTGCCCCTGCACTTTTTTTGGTATCCAGTTGCCATAATAGATACTCTACTTGTTTCAACAGTATAGATTTGAAGCTGAAGGAAGAGTCAACTCTCTGATCACCAGTGTAATGGGAGCTTAATTGTTCCCTCAGCAGGTTAGCTGGAGAGGTGTCAAAGGCAAGGCCAGCCGTGTGAAGTGGTTATTGAAGGTCCAGAATTTCCATTTGCCAGTGATAGGGCCATAACTGTTGTGTAATTGAGTTGGAAGGGGTAGCATCCTGCCCCACCATACCCTTTGATGGTGCCCCAAAACCTAGCAGGATTATGGTAGGAAGAGTCAAGTTGACCAAGTAGAAGGCAGCCTTTGCATCCCTAACTTTCTTGGTGCATCTATTCCTGGCTTTCCTAAAGATCATCCAGTCATTTGCATTCTTGGTTTTCTTGCCATTTTCCAGAGTTTGTCTCTCTCCAGCAGTGCAGCTTTGAGATCAGCTGTAAACCAATGACAGGATTTGTTTTTTATTCGGATACTAGAGATTGGGGCATGGGTGTTAAGGGCATTTATTATAATGTTATTTAGCACCTGCTGAGCTTTTTCAACAGAATGGGCAAGATAAAACTCTTGCCAGTGTGGAGAGTAAGCTAGATCATGCAAATATCCTTCAATATTGATGTTTTCTTGGATCTCCTCATGAGGAATTTTGCAGGGCTTGTTGTTATGCTGGTGGATCTTACCCCTGCGGGTGGGGCAGTGATCACTTATATCGCAGAGAAGCACTCCAGCGTGTGTGAATAGATGTGGTTTATTCACTAGCATGATATCAAGTAGTGTGCTGTTATTACTATTCCTTGCATTAATTCTTGTTGGTTCATTAATTAGCTGTGTGAACCCATATGTATCACAGAATGATACCAGAGGTGCAGCTTCCTGGGTAAGCCAGTTGAAATTCAGGTCACCTAGAATAATGACTTCTTCAGTGCTGGGTTTGAGCAGGTTCCCCAGATGGGATAAGAGCTTGTGTTCAGCAGAGGGGGGTCTGTAGCAACCAACTAGCTGAAAGCTGCTGTATTGGGAGAGAGAGACTTTTAGGGATAGGCATTCAAACTCCTTGGGCATAGATGTTGCAGCAATATAGGATACAGCTATACGGATTTTGCATATGGCTACTCCACTCCCCTTGTTTTGGCGATCAGTTCTGAATAGCTGGTAGTTAGGTAGGTTAACATCCCGTCTGCTGTGGTGGGTTTGAGCCATGTCTCAGATACCACAAGAAAGTCTGGCAAGGTATGGGCAACCCAGGCTTGTATCAGTGTGAGTTTTTTCAGCAGACTGCATACATTAATATGCAGGAAACTGAGGCCTTTAATTGAGGTTAGGTCTGATGGAGAGGTGATACATTCAGGGGTCCAGGGTTGATTTCCACGCTACCAATACAGAGTAATAGAAAGAGCAGGAGTTTCGTGAGGGCTGCCAGTGATAGGGAGAGGGGGGCTGTCTTTGGTCCTCCTTTTATTCTGTTGCCACTCTTTTGGGGTGCTCCCTGTGGGTTTAAGAGATTGTGTCAAGACACCAAGTAGCAGTTTGGTGGTTAGGCTTAGGGGGGGATCTGTATATCCAGCAATGGAGCCTTGGTTGAAATACATGTGTGGTGGTATGTGTCTCTTTATGGTGATCACACCACTGTAGTCGATGCAGCAATGGTGGAGCATATGTGAGGGTTTGAGCGTCAGCCGAAGGGGATGGTTCAGAGAGACTGGGTGGATGGATCACCCTAGTTTGTGTGACAGGGACATCTTTGTGGAACCCCATGGCTGACAGTGAAAGGAGTATCAGAAGTAAACTCCCCATTATGAGAGAGATATTGGTAGTTGGCTATCAGGGAGTCGTGAAGTTGCTGATGGGTTGGATCAACAAGCCTAAATGCAGCCTGCCACACAGTGAATCAAACAAATGAGCCCACTTATAGCTACCAAAAACAGGTTTCAAAATTCCAGCAGCCCCAAACAATACCTTGCTAGCCCCTTAACAGTAAGAAAGAAAATAAATAACCTTCTACCAAGTAGAATCCACAAGAAACAATGTAAAACAATAAGCTATTGTACTGTAGATCTGATTCTGTCCCCCTTCTAGTTCCTTCTGAGAAGCCAAAGCACCGAGTTCCAGACTCTGACTTCCCTTGTGCTGCTTTCAAAATCAAACAGTTCCAAACTCTGTGACTTCCCTTGTGCTGCTTTCAAAATCTCAAAATAAATAACTGATTTGGAAACCCAACAAACCACCACCGACTCCAGAACAGATCGGCTAGAATGCCTGGTTATGCATCTGGTAGACAGCAATCAGGAACTAACAGACAAATGTGACGATCTGGAGAACAGATCTCAAAAGGAGTAATTTAAGAATTTCAGGTGTTCCCGAAAATGAGGAGGCAACTGACATGTTCGCCTTCTTGGACCACTTTCCTTGGGGAAATATTACAATTGGACCTAGCATTCCCTCTTGACACAGAAAGGGCCCACAGCACCCTTCAACCAAAGTCCCAACAAGCTAATGAGTGTCCCAGGGCAATCCTCCTCAAGCTTCTAAGCTACCATATCAAACAAAAATTGCTGACAAGAGCATGGCACATGAAGGAGATCAAATATAAAGGACACCAAATTTATTTCAGCAACGACTACTCACCACTAGTGACAGCCAAGAGAAGAGCAAACGCCCAGATTCTGAGAACCCTGAAAGCCCAGCAGCTAAAATTTACAACACCGTATCCAGCATGCCTCGTGGTCATGTTTCCAGAGGGCCCAAAACCATACGAGATGCCGGAAGAAGCCACGCAAGCACTAAATAGCAAGGGAATCACAGTCCCGCTGGCAGCCAGACAGATGAATGAGGATGACCAATGAAATATGAAGATGGAGCTGTGGGAGAAAAAACGAGCTCTGCAATCCCGCAGGCGACAGGGACTCTTGACGCTGCAAGACGCAAAAGAGCTGCTACAGAAATTTGATAGAGACCCCCGGTCTGACAAACACTTCCTGAATACAGGTACTGTTTAAATGTTCTCTCCTTATTAAAAGGAAAGTGTGAACCAGACTGCATCCTCCGTTTCAGGGCCGAGAGTTAAACTACCTAAAACATTATATTAGTTAACCTGTGGGGAGCTTCTTTGTTCCAAAGAGTAATAAGGTATGATGAGACAGGAGCAGACTTTTGAATCTACATGCCTGAGAGCGAAAAGGGAGAAAACAACTTCCTTCAAACAGACTGACAGATGCATCCATTAGAGGGCCTCTGGGTTGCTGTACAGTAAAGATCTCAGTGGTAAACCAAACATAATTTACTGGCTACTGTGACTGACAAATATATATGACGTCTAGGCAGGGGAAGATGAAGGACTGGGAGCCTGTATTAGAGTGCCGCCAAGGATACGCTGAGCAAATCACCAACCTTTACAAAGAGATGGCACACTGAAATCTGCCCCTCCCTAATAAATTATAGGAGCCTTTCCCACTCCCATGTAGAGACTCAAAAGGCTTATTTTAATTTCCGAGGCTGGTCCGAATACCCACAGGAAAGAACCGTTCATGAGCATAATGTTCTTGTGTTTTCTGGTGTTGGTCCCAGCAGTGCGTACATATAACGCAGCCACTACTGCTTAGTGGTACGGTGAAGGGGGCCCCTAGAATAGTAGAGGACTTACCCCCGAGGGAGTCAACAGCAGCCACCAATCCAGGAGAGCACACCAGACTCTCACGACCTAGGAAGTTACAAATTTGTAATCTAGACGAACAACCCACACGAAGAAAGTATTGTCTTAACTAAATGCATGAATGTGCTAAGAGCTGCCGCTAGGCAAGTTATGTTGCAAGGTTTTCAGCCCTGTTGGCAAAAGGTTATTTTTATTTACTTGTTGGAGCATAATTTGCTCTGAATTTTTCATGTTAAAAACTAAGTTAGTAATGGTTTGAAAATGAACTGTAACAGCAGGTTGGAAGGTAGAAAAATCAAGGTACAGCATGCAATGAAGCAGACAGAGACTAGAGGTCTGACAAGGGAAGGAGTTAAGCTGAAGCTAGAACATATGACCCCCCCCCCCATTTAGGTGAAAATGGATAGGCAAACAGTGTTATCCATCAACATAAACGGGATACATAGCCCGATAAAACGTATGTCTCCAGCACAGTCTTAAAAATCAACCCAGACAGTGCTTTTGCAGGAGAAGCATTTGTAATCCCTAGAACACCATAAGCTTCAGAATTCTAAATATAAGTTGACAACTGAGTTAGCCCATTCCTCAGGTAGACGCAGAGAGGTGGCAGTGTTGGCATCCAGACACCTTCCCTTGCAATTATAAAACAGGGACGTTACACGATAGTGGTGGTCCAGATATATTCCTGTAAAGTGACGTTAGTCTCACTGTATTTCCTCCCAGGATACCAGAGGGTAGTAGCTCAAACTTTTTTCCAAATTAGTAATGAAGATGCACGGCCAACTCATATTAGGGGGAGATCTCAATACTACCCTACAACCCCACTTAGATGCATCCAGGCACCTCCTACACCAAGCTAACCAGTTACAGAAAAAGTATACAGCAGAATGCGATAACCCTAGGCTTGGTAGATGGAGGAAGAGTGTCCCCTATAAGAAATGAATTTACACATAGATCTGCCCACTCTAACACAGCAGCCAGAATAGGCTACCTTTTTACAAATGTAGAGTCTCTGGGGGCTTTGGCTGATGTCTGGCATGGAGCGACAGTATTATCAGACCACGTCCCAATAATTGCAAAATTTGAACTGTGTGTGTGGGGGCCCTAATCTATGGAGATTAAACCTAATGCATTTGAGACCCAAAATTTAAACCAAAGAAAGACAACATCCCCAAAATCATAGCAGACAACACACACCCGGACATAACACCAACTATATTATGGGATACACTAAAAACAGTTATCGGGGGAAATAATAAAATACACCACTAGACAAAAAAAAAAAAAGAGAGGAAGAGGAATCGATTGCACACAGAACTAAAACAACTGTAGACCCAAGATAACCAGTCAGACCAGAAAGTAAAAAACCCAAATTAAAAACAACAAATACAAAGGATGATGGACCAAACACTAGAACAATTAATGTATTTGAAACTGGAGAACCATGAAGGAAGGCCTCGGGAAGCCAAAAATTAGGCAAGAAAATTAACAGAAAGAAAAGTTAACACCTGCATAACTAGCTTAATAGACCCGACCACAGGAAAGACCCACATGATCCCCAAAGAGATAAGGGAAATATTAAACTATTATCAGACTCTGCACAGAAACTAAACCCTTCCCAAGTCTCCTTAATCAGGAACCATCAAGGAAAACAATCTCCCTAGGCCGAGTGCAGATAAGGCAGGGAAGTTAACATCTCCAATTACCACAGAAAAGATTAAACAAGCTCTAATTAAAACTAAAAATCAGAAGGCACTTGGCCCAGATGCATACCCTACTGAATTTTATGAACAATTCAAGAACCTGCTCCTGCCCACCCGGCACTCAGCTTACAGAGATACACAAGAGGGAGAATCCCCCCCCCCCCCCAAAACAACCTGGCACTATGCGATCATAGCGGTTATACCCAAACCACAGAAGGACATACAACACCCTGCCTCGTATATACCCATATCAATGTTAAACCTTGACTATGAACTGTTTATGTCAATTATGGCACATAGAATGGAGGACTTACTTTTAGACCTCATCAACCCAGATCAGGTTGGCTTTGTAAAAAACAGACAAGCACAAGATGCTGCGAGAAGAACATATATGATAATGGAATATTCCCAGTCAAAAGCAGTCCCTCTAGTGCTGTTGGGGCTGGACATGGAGAAGGTTTTTGACAGGGTCACCCGAGAATTTTTATGGGCGACCCTGTCGGGAGTTGGTATCCCAGACGGTCTCATCACCTAATTAAAAAACATTTATTGAGCCTTTGGCCCAGAAGATTAGGGAAGCACAGGAAACAGAAGGGGTGGAACTAGGTGGTAATGAACACCGGATAGCCCTCTATGCGGATGATGTTCTGCTGTACCTACGGAACCCTGAACAATCTCTCCCTGCAGTCAACCTAATATTGGACTCCTTCAGTTTGGTTTCGGGGTACAAGTTGAACCTTACTAAAATGGAGTTACTTGCCTTTCACTACTCCCCTACACAAAAAGTCCGGACGGACATTCCAGGAAGATGGGACCTGGGGAAACTAAGATACTTGGGAGTACACATTCCTAAATCTCCCCTGGAGTTTTATAAGCATAACTATGCTCCCTTTGTGACGCAATTAAAAGCGGATCTATCCTCGTGGGCGACTCTTCCCCTGGGGCTTGCCCGGGGGATTGAACTAATCAGAATGGTTTCCCTCCAGAGAGCTTTGTACTTGTTCCAAAATATTCCCATTCACCTTCCCTTGAAAACTTTCAGAGAAATAAATCGCCACATTACTAACTTTATTTGGGCCAATAATAAACCCCGGGTACGTCTAAAAATTCTCACTCTCCCACGTGATGGGGAGGAATGGGTCTCCTGGACCTGAGACTCTACCAGCAAGCGGTAAACTTTATGCATTTGATGTCTAGACAAACCAAAACAAACATCCCACACTGGTTGGACATAGAGCGAGCATTGATGGACAATTATACATTCCACCGAGCCCTGTACCAACACAAGGAGGATAGAACCCTATGTAAACATACAAATCCTTGGCTTGCGGCCTCAATGCGAGGCTGGCAGAGCATTAAAAGGGCCCATCAATTGATCCCTTTCCTACCACTTATTTGCCCAATTTCAAGCCTGAGTAATTTTCCCCCAAACAGCCTAGATGGCAGTTTTAGGCAATGGGAAAGGAGAGGTCTGAGATATTTGGGACAAATAGTGACCCAGGGCACAATGTGGGCTTACGTGGAAATTCAAGGGAAATATAATTTACCAAAGGGGGACTTCTATCGGTACCTGCAACTTAGACACTATGCAAACAATCTACCCCGCATGGTCTGGGAACATGAACAGCTCCCACCATTAATACAGAACCAAATTATTCTCAACAAAACCTTAAAACAAAATCATTTGGTCTCGTTGTACTATCAAGCCTTGAGAGTATAGAAACACAGAAACATAGAACATAGGTTTACCTGCACAGATAGTATTCGTGAGCAGTGGAGTCAAGAATCTGGCTATCGAATAACATCCAAAGACTGCCAACGAGCTTGGAGATACTCGGCCAGAGTTTCCAGCTCCCATGTATGGAGAGAATTCTCGTGGAAATGCCTAATCCGATACTTTAGAGCCCCGATAATCACTAGTCATTTCAAACCAACGCTCCCAGCTACATGTTGGCGCCTTTGCAGCAACGTGAGGGCAAATCACACCCACATAATGTGGGAATGTCCACTCTTGAGACCTAATTTTGTGCTTTTGCAATCCCACTTTCAGGAAATATTGGACCCTCACTTCCAACTGACAGTGGAGATTTTTCTGTTCTCCGTGTTTCCCCAAAACTTGCGTGATCCAATTACTAGATATCTGCTTCTTATACTCCTTACTGCAGCAAAGAAATCCATTACAAAGCAGTGGCCGACACCTAAGATTCCACCAATCTTGTATCGTGGATATATCACTAGACAAATCTACACTATGGAGAAAATAACACAGCTTAAATAACCAAGAGGAAAAGTTTGCCACCAGGTGGGCTAGGTGGCAAATATACTACATGTTAAAGGACCCTACCTTTACACCGTAAATGGGGGTTTGGTGACTGGCGAGGGACCTCTTCCCTCTCTCCCCCCACGGGTGGCCCATGGCCCCTGGGGGGGTGCTTGTTTTGCCGACCTGGGGGCCCGTGGTCTGCCACTGAGGGGAGTACCCTCAAGATATCCCTGTTGACCAAGTATAGGATATCACCGCCCCGGATACGAACCAGAGTCATATAGAACAGGGTACCTAGGAACTCTCTCAAGTTGTTTTTTCTTCACCTCAAGAAGTACCTGAAGCGACCAAGGTGAGACCTTAAATTTTGCCTTAATACCACAAGGCCAGGATGGACTGCATGTGAACAATCTTCCCCCCATGAACTCTATTGAATATGAGCTTTTAACCCTTGTTTTTATCTTAAAGTATTATACCCATACTGAAGATGTTAATGTTTGTCTACATGAAGTTAATCTTGCTGATCTGGATGACACGTCTGTAAATATGTTATAAAATCTAAATAAAGATGATATTTAAAAAAAAAAAAAAAAACCCACATTTATTGAGAACCCATGGCATATGTTAGCTAATGGCTCACTGTCAGACCCATTCAGACTATCTAGGGGCACCAGACAGGGATGCCCTATGTCCCCGTTGCTGTTCGCCCTATATCTGGAGACACTGGCAGTGGCAATAAGGACACACCCAGAAATTCAGGGTCTACAGACAGGAGAAAGGCAAAATAAGATTTCACTGTTCGCAGATGACATTCTGCTTACCCACACAATCCCAGAAAGATCAATATCAGCAGTATGGGATCAGATCAGGCAATTTTTACAAGTAGCAGGTTATAAAATGAATGAACAGAAAACTGAGTCCTCATATTTAATTACACCCCTCCAGTCCAGTTGAAATCTGAATTTCCCTTTAAGTGGTCAAGATTCACGATCAGGTATCTGGGGATCAAACTAGCTAAAAAAACTGATCAACTACAAACCCCTAACCAAACAACTAGTAGAGGACCTATCCAGATGGATAAAGTTGCCCTTGAGTTTTATAAACAGGATTGAAGTGATAAAATAAAACATCCTCCCACATATTTTGTTTCTTATCCAGACGCTGCCAATTCCTCCAAATAAGTTATTACCATACCTGGAACAAGATAACATCTAGATTCATCTGGAAAGGTAAACCCCCTAGAATTAGGCACATGAAATTGCAGCTCCCTAGGGAGCTGGACGGGGCAGGTCTGCCAAACTTAGAACAATGTGTTAGCTTCTCAGATAAGAATGGCCCTTAGCTGGCTGAACCCCGTCTACCAGATGCACTGGAAACAAGCAGAACTGGACATAAACCAACAGTATAATCTAACAGAGCTAGTCTTGGGGAGACCCACAGGGGATAACTTGTTAAAAGACCTACCACATCACACTAGGGAAACATTAAAAGGGTGGAACACAATGAAAAGAAACTATATGAACGAATATGAGAGGCTCTTCATAACAGCCCTTACAGCTGAGCCTGACTCGCCACCAAATAAAATGAGATCCAAGATCTTAAATAGATGGGCTCAGTGCAGAATCCGCTTGATTTCACAACTGGCAGGCCCCTCAGGTCTACATGCATTTGTGGTCCTCCAAGGAATGCAGAGAATACCACAAAATCTTTTCTATCGTTACCTTCAGCTTAAAAAGTTCCTTCAGCCATTTGAAACTCCTCTAGCGGGGATAGCAGAGAACTCGTCCAAATTTATAATGTTAATAACAACCTCCATATGTGGAACACTTACGGAACACCTAATCAGCAGAACCTATGAGGCCCTTGGGCAGTCACCATGGGACTCGGACCATATAAGACAAAAATGGGAAACTGAGCTACAGATAGAAATATCTCAACTAGGATGGTTAAACTCTGCTCTCTCAACTTATAAGGTCTCTAGCTCCACCTACTGGAAAGAGTTTATATGGAAGCTAAGGAGCCGATTCTTCTGTACCCCCACAGTAGTGGCAAATTATGAAATAGGCATCAGAATTTAGGCATCCTGATTGGTCCATACCTGTGTGATATTCCCTCTAACGCACAGGAAAGAGGACCAGCAGTGCCCTGTGGGCACTGATACTAGTAACCATGCCAATTAGAATGTTGGCAAATCTGAAATCAGCCATCTTGTTTAACCAACTGAAACTGACACTACCAGTGTATAAGAATGCCATCTTTTCCTGAAGCCCACCTTGATATCAGCCTTTCAGAAGAGGATTTAGAATAATTACTTATGCATCCAGATAATGAGCCCATTGAACAAATGACCACACCCTCTGCAGCTACCACCTCAGAAAATGTAAATATAACCTCCAGCTGTCAAACGAGCCAGCCGACCTGTCAAATGCAAACTGCAACTACCGCAGTGAGTAAGCGTTTCTCTACGTACACCCCAATACAACTAGATTGCCTTGAGCAAGAGAAAAATGAGAAAAACACATTAAGATCAACTGCATGGGCATTGCATGTATTTGATGAATGGGCAACAGCAACAAACACATCGACAGACTGGCACTATCGCTAAAGAAGACCTCAATAATGTTCTGAGGAAATTTTACACTGAAGCTCATACGACTGCAGGACTTGAGTATGCCATCTCGAGCTTCAGTGGTCTCCGAGCTGCACTGAACCGCCATCTCGGTTCGCCGGGCATTGGGAGGCCTTATAACTTGATGAAGGATCCAGAATTCCGAACCAGTAATGCTGTATTTACAGCAAAAATGAAAACTTACAGATGCTCACAACAAGACAAGTCAAAGCACCATGAAGCCCTCACAAAGTCAGACTTACAGAAGCTGAGATAGTCGGACATTTGTTCTCCCGAACTGCGCCTGGCCTAGTTCGTAAAGTATGGTTAGACATTCAGTTATACATGGCCAGGCATGGTCAGGAAAGTCTCCAGCAACTTAAACCTAAGCATTTTTCAATAAAATCTGACAAAAATGGTGCAGAATTTGTGGTGCTCAATTTTAACAAGCATACTAAAAACCACAACAATCCCTTTGAAACTGGCAAATCATCAAACTGTGGTTTTATGTATGCTCAACTGGGCAATCCACTTTGCCAATTCAAAGTTTTAAATTCTACATAAGCAAGCTTCCGCCACATCCAAAAGCCCTGTACTTACATCCCCACAGACTTCCCCAACTCCAGCTTGACTCCCTCCCGGTGTGGTATTCAGCAGAGCCCATGGGTCTCAATTATTTATGTATATTCCATGTCCAGACTCAGTGAAGAGGCTGGTCTCTTGCAGCGCTACACTAATCACTGCCTGCGAGCAACCACAGTCCAGCTATTATCAGATGCTGGTTCACAGAGCAGAGAAGTCATGTCAATCACAGGGCATAGAAATGAAGCAAGCCTCCAAAGCTACTGGCGTGCAAAGCCAGATGACAGAAGGAAATGGTGTCATACCCTGGCACCAGAAGAAGAAAACTCAACTCCAAGAAAAGTCTCAGGAAGCTCACTTCAGATGTGCCCCACAGTGACACCCAATGGAAACACAGCATGTATTCACAAAGCAAGCAGAAACTGAACTGAGCACCACAGTACCACCCGACGTAAAAATGATTCCCGACCTAGATCAGCAGTCCCCACAGCCTCAATTTTCAGGAGTAACAATGCATAATTGCACCATGACTTTCAATGCTCCCGTTTACTTCTCAAAATAAAGTAAAGCTTATAAAATATTAACAATGTTACAGTGACAGTAGTTTTACTGGCAGTTAAGGAGAAGTTAATTAAATGTTACATTTCTAAAATGGTTAAAATTAAACAGTATTTCTTAAATATTGAAATAAACTGTTTTACTGTTACAAAAAAGGAAAAACATGGAACTACTTTACTCAAGCGGAAAGTTATCTGCTTTAATAAATTAAAATAGTTACTTTTAACAACTATATTGTCATTAATATCTCTAAATATTTTGCCCATTTCATAAATGCAATAAGCCACTCCAGGGTGTGCGTTAGACATTTTACCACACGGCTAGGAGGCTGGGACGCACTCTGCCTGTGGCCTCGTGCCTCACAGCGCCTCCTAGCCGTGTGTTAAAATGTCTAGAGCACACCGTGTCATGTCTTATTGCTTACATAAGGGAGACAAACTAGGAGAGTGCTGGAGAGTGTGTGGTACTCAACAGGCGGCACAGACATATCTTACAGGAGTGTGGCCTGCTAACTCAATACTGGAGTGAAGTGACAAGACATTAGAGATATTCATGAGTGTGCACACTGGCTTACCCCAACATACATATTGACATTCACACTTCAGGAAGGCATAAAAGTAAGCAAAGCAGTCTTCAAACGGGTCACATTTTTGATATCGGCTCCCAACAAGGCGGTCACCTGCCTTTGGGGAACCAAAACAAACACCCATAAAGGAATGTTGGAACACACAGGTTAAAGAAATTTATGCCCTGGAGCATATAAAAGCCAGGCTGAACAACAGATTGAAGAGCTATGATTCCTTCTGGCAGAAATGGGTCAAACATCAGCAGGATAATTATCCAGATTTCATCCCAAGAACAGAAAAACTAGTGCCGAAAGGGCAAGGGGAATGAAATGCAGGAACCTGTTGGGCACAAAGGTCTGGAAGGTACAATTGTATTATATCATTTAACTTGACTAGTAGAATAACACAGGGTAATACACTAAAAACAGACTCTGAATATACATACTCCCTCAGATTAACTGAAATAAATACCTGTCTTGTCAAAGATTTTTGACGAATATAAAAAGTGAAACAGTTCTATCTTAAAGTTGTTACACGCAATTGTATAAAAAGTAGTAAAAACATTTTCTGCAAAATGTACTGTACTTTATGCAAAAGCTGAATAAAAATTTTAAATAAAAAAAAAAAAAAAAGAAATGTCCTAGCTGACATTACAGGATATCAGTAGCAATTCCCTGAAACCAGATTTTTTTTTGTCTAAATTGTTGCATTCCTTACTGGGGATCTGCTGATCTCAATTCTATGTTATATGCTTTTGTTGACATCCCCTCTTTGAAATCAGTTGTAACACAGTACTGTGGTGAGACCTGTGTCCACCGTGCCCACTCCCTTCTAGCACACAGCAGTGGCTATGCCAGATACTGATGGACCACACATCCAAGCTGGTCAGTCAATCATTCTCCCTCAAGCATATCTAGTCCTGCTTTAAAAACTGAACTCGGCTAAATTCCAGGACCTCACCAGGTAGCCTAGTCCACATGTCAACCTCCCTCTGTATGATGTAATGCTTTCTAAGACTTTTGTTATCAAGGCCCCCCTCATGTGAAGTGCGAGGGCTCTAGTTCTGCTTGTACTCCGCAGCTCAAACATTTGTATGCACTTCACCCTGTCCATCCCATTCAATATTTGGAAGACCATGATCATGTCCCCTCACGGCTTTCTCTCCTCCAGAATGTATAATCTGATATGCCTAATCTCCCTTTGCAGCTTTTGCCCCCTAATATCAGCCTGGTGGCCCTGTCTTGAACCATCTCAGTCTCTTCAGTACCCTTTCTGCACTGTGGTGGCCAGAACTCTATGCATTACTGCAGATGTGGTCAACCCAAGGCACTGTATAGGAGAAGGATTGATATGCAACACATAATCCACTACAAGGTCTGCAGTCATGCAGTGGTGTGCACTGTGAAGCACAAGGCTGCAGGCAGACTGCGTTCAACCACAAAGGCGTGCGTATATCAGAGCATGACCACACGCCCTGTAGTGGATTATCAGGCTTATAAAATGGCCAAAATTGTTTTGGAGGGGGGTAAAAAAAAAAAAAATAAAAAAAAATAGAGCGTGCAGACATGCGGTCATTGTAAGATCATGCATGGTTATGTGGTGAGTTTCATCCAATCAGGAGTCAGCAGTTTTACTGATCTCATCCATTTTATAAATATATTTATAAAATGAGGTATAAAACACTGACAAAATTGAACTTCACTGGTTAAAACATTACCTGACAACTGATTAGTTACCTAGAGACTGCACAGTTCGTAATTTACCTGCCCTAATCCACCGAGCAACAACCTAACTAAATGAAACCTTTTACCATTAAAATATTTTTTCCACTTTTTAAAGCCAAAATAACCCAACAGGACATAGGTTTCTTCAAAATAAATGCAGTTCCTGGGTTCATTCAAATGCACATGGCCTTTGTTACCAAGCCTACCTATTCTACCTAGCAACAACCTAACAAGAGAAAAATAAAACCTTTTTTTTTTTTTTAAAGGAAAATTCTATTTTATAAGCACAATAACCCTCTGCAGTGAATGGGATTCTTGTGAATAAATGCATTTCCCTGAGTTCGCTGAAAGTCACTCAGCCGTTGGCCACGTACCTTCCAATTTAAAGGAAAGCAAACCAAAACATGGGCTCCCTCCCCAGGACAGCTTACCCTCCAGTTTAGATCTGACCAGCAAGAGTGGCATTTTTGTGCGCCGAAACTTGCTGTATTTTAATTTTTAAAACTCTGGAACCCGGAAGCATGGAGGCAGGGGCAGCTCCATTTGCTGAAAGGTGCGGCGACACCACAAGCTTCAATACAAAAGTATTGAAGCAAGCGGTGCTGCTGCATCTTTTCAGCTCATGAAATGTCCTCTGCCTCCTCCATACTTCCAGATTCCAAGTTTAAAAATAAAATACAACAGAGATGCGAAACTCCCTCTGATCGGATCTAAACTGGAGTAACTGTCCGGAAGAACCACAGTTGAGCTGCTTTCCTTTAATGAACTATAAAATAATTCTGTAGAAATTCATGCCCTATTTTTTTTTGTTACAAAGACATTTGAGTAGTGAAATGGCAAAACATAACCTTAGTAAAATAAAAAACATCTGAGTACGAGCGAAATTCAGGAAGACAAATTTACCCAGTACATGGATCCAACTCGATGCTTTCTTTGTCTTCATCTTTTAACAAGTCTTCAACTTGTTCTCTGGGGGGGGGAGAAGAGAGAGAGAGACAGATTAGCTTCAGAAAGAACATTTGTTTGCATTGTTGTACCTCAACACCAAGGAAGGAAAAGGATACTCCATGTGATATCAGCCCTTCTTCTAAATAGTTAGGATAGCTAGTACAACTGTTGCATCTCCTCCACCTGTAGAATGGTGCCCCAGAACAAGGGATGTTTTTAAATAAAAGCACTCTATGCTGGTCTCGTGCTGCCAGTTTTCCCCAATTCATCTTTTGCTGAAGAGTCCAGCTGTAGCCGAGAGCTACTTAAAAAAAAAAAAAAACCCACGCCACAGCTGGGGGGGGGAAGGCGGAGCTTGCAGCACAGGCATCCAGATGCGTGCAAGATCCGCTCCAGTTTACAACTTTTATTTTACATTAAAAATGACTGTTGAGTTCCATTTCAGCCAAAACTTTCTACGGTGCCAGAGGTGATCATTGTTGAGAACCTGATAGAATGTCAACTGTATCCAACTATGGGAAAATTTAAATCTACAGCGAGAAGTTCCCAAGACTGTAAGCCCAGGCTACAGAATATGTAGATTTTCTGGGAAAGTGACAGCTAAGGATCCTGACAATATCGAGCAGCCAATTACTCTCCAGGCTTTAAATTGGACTATGCAACAAATGCACAAATCTTTGGAACTTTTGAACACGAAGTTTGACTTTTCTTAACCAATTACAGGCAGTTGAACGCAGGGTGGAGGCTCAGGTTTCACAGGTTGCAGAGGTGACTAACAGCGCAGGCAAAGCCCTATCTGTCTTGGCAGGACTGGTGAAGGAGCACCAGCTAATCAGACTTCAGCTGGAACATCCCAAACATCTGCTACAGGAAACGAACGCAAGAACTGATGGACTTTGAGAGGGCTTTGAATGGGAGACCCCTGTTGCAACTATCATAGCATGGCTGGGAGAAGCATTGGAGCTCTAGACATTGGCTCAGATTCAGGTGGATAAATGCTACTGAATTACGCCACAAAAGAGGGCCGACAATGATGCTCCTACAACACTGCTCTTAACAACTGGCTCAGTGTCTCAGTGGGATCTTGTATTGAACACAGCACACCGAATTAAAAACACAGAGGTGGACAGCCAGAAAGTCTTTCTTTCCTGATCTGTGTTATTCCACCAATCAGTGACAGAAGAGTTTTGATGGAGGCAAGAGGAAACCTTGGGACTATAACATTCCCTTCTGCACTGTTTATCTTGCCAAACTCTTGAGTTCAGTATGCTGGCCACACTTATCTATTTGGGGACCCAAGAGACTTAAATACTCTGTTGGTAAAGACTGCAAAGGACAGTCCAGGGAATGCTGATGCGACTTGGGAATTGGACTTGGGAATTAAGTCCATGTAAGTACTGATCTTTCCTCAGACTGGATATGTCACTGGCATGGAGGTTGGCTCCACCAATTTTTGAACAGAGACACTGATTAAAGATGGCATTCTTTCCTGCACTAATGTTTGGCACGTTAGACTGCACTGCACACTTTGAGAACTTTAATGGACAGTATGTTTTGCCCAGATCAGCTGTTTTACAGGTTCCTTTATGCACTGGTTTGCCTCCCATTCTATATATACTAAAGATGTCTTCAGCACCAAGTTGGGGGAAGTTTTGTTTACTGCTGTATTTTTCTATTACACTAACGAAGGGACACAATCGTGCGTCGGGTGGACTATTCAATACTAGGTTTATCGTTTGTAGGTGGGAGCTGCTACGTTATAAATTCTTGAAACATTACCTAGTTAAAAGTATAATGGGGAGGGGTCTCCATGCAGCCACCTGTTTGCTGCAGTATATTACATGGTTTTTCTAAGATAGAACCCAGCCCATTGGCTGCTTTAAAGCTCAGTTACTGATTACCATCATTGTGAAGCTGCAAACTAATAGTGCTTTGCAACAAAAGTCTCCATTTTCTCCTCCCAGGATACAACACAAAAGGAGCAATCAAATCTGTCAATTATTCGAATATGTTTAATGTTGTATTGCTATCTTGTTACAACTGTGCAGCACTGTATAAAAACATAACTGAAAAGTAGAAAAAACAGTAACTGCAAAAAAATTTACCAATTAGATTTGAATAAAATTGTAAAATATTACATGTTTAAACTCACATCAAGTAAAGAAACCCAAACAGGCAAATGTTTGCTGTAAAGCTCAAGCCAGAGTGACCATGGAACACTTACCCTAACCATTCTATAATAATCCTAAAAAACGGGAGGTAGCAATGGAGTTGTACAAACTGTTCTATTTAGAAGACGGGAAGATACTGCAGTGAGTATCCTTTCCTTCTACAACAATAATGTAGAACAGCTAGTCTAACTCTTGCAGGCTCCAAGCAGTACCCTGGGTTGCAGGGGTTTTCGGATTACTTGGGAAATAGATTCTGCAACTCTGATTGTGCCAAACCTGGCATTCTCTCAGGCCTGGACATCTACACAGAAACATAGAAGTTGACGGCAGATAAGGACCGCAAGGCCCATCCAGTCTGCCCAGTTCTTTTTCTACCTTATGAATGTGCCACCGGCCTTTGCTCTGTCAATGGCCTATCCAGTCATACTCATCTGTATTGCTGCCTTATGCCTATCCCGTGCCTGTTTGAAGCTCTGCACTGTATTCATAACCACCACTTCCTGAAGTAGGCCGTTCCATGCATCCACCACCCTTTCTGTGAAAAAGAACTTCCTCACATTACCCCTTAATCTACCTCCCTCTAATCTCATGCTGTGTCCTCTTGTCCTGCTATTTTTCTTATATTGAAACATGTTAGACTTTCACCTTGTTAATGCCCTTAAGGTGTTTGAATGTTTCAATCGTATCATCTCTCTCCCTCCTTTGCTCTAGGGTATACATATTGATCTCAGTTAATCTGTCCTCATATGTTTTCCGATGCAGTCCCTGCACCATTTTGGTTGCCCTTCTCTGGACTGCCTCAATTTGGTCAATATCCTTGTGAAGGTGTGGCCTCCAGTACTGCATGCAGTACTCCAGATGGGGCCTAACCAGTGTCTTGTAAAGAGGGATTATTACCTCCCTCTTCTGACTTGTGATACCCCTAATACACCCCAACATCCTCCTAGCCTTACCTACTGTTTTAGTGGTCTGCTTGGATGAATTCAGGTCATCTGTGATGATTATGCCCAAGTCTCTTTCTTCCCTTGTGATTGACAGCAACTCCCCTCCCAGTTTATAGGTGGCTTCAGGATTTCTCTTCCCTATGTGCATGATCTTGCACTTGTGTTAAACCCCAATTGCCACTCTTCTGACCATTTTGCCAGTTTATCCAGATCTCTTCTCATTCTGCCCACCCCATCTGGATCATCTACTCTGCTGCAGATCTTGGTGTCATCTGCGCAAAGAGACAAACCTTAACCTCCAGTCCATCTGCAATGTCACTGATGAAGATATTGAAGAGGACTGGCCCCAGGACTGATCCCTGAGGTATCCTACTTGTGACTTGCATCTCTGACTGTATACTGTTTACCACCACTCTGTTTTCTGCCGCCAACCAGTTTGCCACCCAGTTGACCAACTTCTGACCCACCCCGAGCCTACCCAGCTTATTAATCAATCTTCTATGTGGAACAGTATCAAAAGCTTTGCTGAAGTCAAGGTAGGTGACATCAACTGCTCCCCCTTGGTGCACCACTCTGGTTACCCAGTCAAAGAAATCTATGAGATTAGTTTGACAGGACCTTCCTGCTGTAAACCCATGCTGTCTTGGATCCTGTGCTCCTATGAATTCCAGGTGTTGTACTATCCTTTCCTTAAGGAGTGCATCCATAATCTTGCCCACTGCTGAGGTAAGACTGACTGGTCTGTAGTTCCCCACCTCCTCCCTGCTACCACTCTTCTGAAGCGGGATAACATGAGCCCTTCTCCAGTCTTCTGCGACCTCTCCTGAGCTCAGAGACTCACTAAACAGTTCTGATAATGGCTCTGCTAGTTCCATCCTTAGGTCCTTTAGTACCCTGGGATGTATGCCATCAGGTCCCATTGCCTATCCACCCTTAGCTTATCAAGCTCTTGTAGGACCCTCTCTTTTGTGAGGGGACTAGTGCACCCCCCCCCAATGTCCATGGTGCTGAGCTGTGGGCCCTGCCCTACCTTCTCTTCAGTAAATACTGAGCAGAAGTATCTATTTAGAATAGATGCTTTTACAGGGTCCTCCTCCCCACATGCTCCCTTATCCCCTTTGAGCTTAGCAATACCCTCTCTGGACTTTCAGCAGTGTATAAGAAAACGAGTCAGTAGTGTGTAGGAATGAGTGGAAGAAGCCCAGGTTGCAGCCCTACAGATTTCATCCAGGAGTATGTGCCTTCTGGCAGCTACAAAGGCTGTGGTTCCCCGTGTGGAATGTGCCCAGACTTCCTCAGGAGGCACTCTTCCTGCAGTCACACAACGGTATTGGATAGCGGATACTACCAGTCTTGACAACGTCCATATAATTTTTTTTTTTTTTTTTTTTGATGGTGACCCTGTGACACTTCTCCACATGTGACAAACAACTGCTTGATGCAACCCCTTATTCCCTCAGTCCTACTCTTACAGAAACGGATGGTCCTTTTAACATCCAGAGAATGTAAGGCCCTTTCACCTTCACTTGTGTGTGGCTTTTGAACCAAACAGGGAAAGTGACAGACTGGTTTGAATGAAACACTGACACCACTTTGGGGAGAAAAGTGCTACTTGTCCTTAGTGTTACCCTTTTCTGTGTGCAACACTAAAAATGCAGGCTCTGTGCTTAGTGCCTGCAGTTCACGAATCTTTCTTGCACAGGTTATGGCCACTAGGAATACTGATTTTCCAAGTGAAACTAAATCTGCTCTGGCCATGGGTTCAAAGAGTGGAGACATCAGCCATGAAGTCACAAAGGTTAGATCCCATGCAGGGCCTGCTGTCCTGACTGGTGTGTCTATGTGGTTTAACCCTTTAAAGAAGCTTTTAAACACTATTTGACAATAAGGGTTTTTTGTTTGTTAAACGACTGATATGCCGCAATTGCAGATATGAGGACTTTAAAGAGCAACTGTCTACTATATTAAAATGCTTAAAAAACTAGATTTATATCAAACATGTTTTAACTTCATTTTCTAGTTATTTGTTTTACTTTCTCCTGTTATTGGTCTACTAAATATTGTAGGTCACACAGAACTTCTCAGTCTTTCAAAATGTATCTGACTCTCCCCCTGCTAACCACACAATTGTTTTGTGACATCAGTCTGTTGCCATAGTGAACACTATGATGTCATAAACAAAGGTACTTTGAGGTTAACAAGGTAGAGGCAAATTTTTTTTTTTTTTTTTTTAAATACAGACTTTAGGTAGACTACCAAGAAGTGCTGTAAACCTTGGAAAGCAACACTGAAAAAATGTATTCCTTAGTAAACTGTAATAGCTGAAACATTATTTATGAAAGTACATGCTGAAGTGCAGAGTTGCTCTTTAAGCCAAGTGATTAGTGCATTAAACAGTCCAGTATTAGTGGGATGTCTGCCTGTAAGGCATTTACCTGCTTACTGATGCACCAAAGCAAAAGTCTTTTCCGCTTTGCTGTATGTCTTCCTTGCAAAAGGCTTTCTGGCTACCTTAAGGACTTCTAGTACCTGTATTGACAGGTTTAGTTCTGAGGATTTCAGGTACCAGACCCTAAAGCCCTGTCCACACTACACTGCTCGGGCCCGGTAATAGATGTAAATCATTATGGCCGGGGAGCGGTACAGTGTCTCCACACAGCAGCGGTGTCAGTTACCGGACCGGCCCCGCCAGTCCACACTTCGGGAGCCAGGCAACCGGTATGGCGACACCCGAGCCCACAATGCAGCCTGCGCTAGGGGACCGGTGTCACGCGTCCACACTATGCCCGGTAACGTTACTGAGGCATAGCCGGTTTCATAACCGTTGTTAAAACCACCTCATATGTAGTTTCAACAACGGTTACGAAAATGGCTTCTGTAACGTTAAAGGTGTAAATGCAAACCATTGTAGTAATGGTTTGGGTACTCTAACGTTAGAGGTGTAGTGTGGACAGGGCCTTAAGTGAAGAGATGCCAGATTTGGATGCATCACTTGACCCTTGGATTGTGTTAGCAAATCCCTGCACAGGGGCAGAGGGCAGTTTTGCCAGGACATCTGCATGACGAGGGAGTACCACGGCTGTCTTGGCCAGCATGGTGCTATCAGGATCACTGGTGTTCTGTCTGCCCTTGCCTTTAGGAGTACTCTGCAGCAAAGTGAAAAGAAATACAAGCATACAGAAACGTTCTTCCCCGTGGAAGATCGGGGCACCCTGAGGGTACGTATTCTGAGATGAAGCTCTCTAGTAAAACAGTGGCAGCTTTTTGTTCTGCTACAATGCAAACAGGACCACTTCTGGGAGTTCCCAGTATCTGAATACTGTCTGGGCCACCAACTGCTTCAGTGACCATTTGTGAGACACAGTCCCCATTCTGCAAGGACACTGTCATTCCCTGCAACGTGAGCTGCAAATATCCATTTGCAGACTCTGTGCCAGATCCCACATTTTTAGTGCTCCCTTGCACAGTTTTGATGATTTAGCTCCTCCCTGTTTATGTAGTACACTGTCTGCATGACCTGACAGTTAATTTCCTGAAAATGCTCTAAAAAGGGAACACTGCTCCGATTACAAACAGGTGTATATTTACCTACAATTCTTATCTGCTGCAGGTACCCCTTACTGACAGATCTGATAAGTGACCTCCCCATCCTTGAAGGGAGGCATCTGTTAGCACCATTATGTGAAACTTTTACTGACAGAGAGAGAGAGAGAGAGAGACAGACAGAGAGAGACAGAGAGCGCGCGAGAGAGAATTCCTTTTCTCAGATGGTCCACATTTTTCCACCGTTGTCGTGACTGTACTAAGTCCTCTTTTACTGGGATCACTGTGGTCAGAGGCTGTCTCAACAGGAACCAGATCTTATTTAGGTACCACCACGTTTCCCTCATGTGCCATCCTGCCCAGCGGACTACTGATGTGGTTGCTGGCATGTAACCTTGGCGTCTGAGGAATCCCAGTGTAGCCCTTTTGTTCCCATTTGGAAAATGGGAAGTCCAGTGTGTGTGCACCCATTCCCAGGGAGGAAATGCTTTGGCCTGTACTGTGTCCAGTTCTGTACCTATGAATTTTAAGGCCTATGCTGGTTTTAGAGAGGACTTTTTCAGGTTCAGTAGGGCTCAGAGATTGAGCATGTCATTTTTGGAGTGATGCTTCTGCTTCTCTGTTTTTCCACACACTAACCAGTAATAACTACGGACAGACTGATGCCAACTTTCCTTAGTGCTGCTGCCACTACAGCCATGCACACTGGGAACACTCTTGGGGCAGACGTGAGAACCAAGGGCACTGTCCTATACTGAACCTCGGGAATTTTCTGTGAGATTCTCACAGGAATGTGAAAATAGGCATGTTTCAGATCTAGTGATGCGAGTGGCTGTAGTGACTGGATCACTTTACAAGGTTACCATTCTGAACCTATCTTTTCTTTCTCTCTCTCTCTATGTGCCTGTTCAGACACCTCAGCTGGAGTACTGGCCACTACTCCCCCCAAGTTTATTCTTTGTCAGAAAGTACCTGGTGAAGAATTCCTTCCCCTTTTCTTTTACTGGTACTTCCCCTATGGCATTTTGAGACAGCAGTTTTTGAATGCCCAGTTGCTGCTGTTCTGATTTTGGTTTGAAACGTTTCAACCTTTTCTGCTTTGGCTGTTTTAGGAAGGCCAAAGAGAAAGCTTTCCCCGCCACTTCTAGCACCTACTGGTCTGCTAGGGATTGCCAGTGTTTGAGGTGGTAGGAAAGGTGTCCTCCGACAGGTTCCTGGGGACTAACAATCTAACTCGCCAGGGATTAGTTTTCGGCTTTGAAGAGCTAGTAGTAGTGGCTTGCCTCCTACCTCTGTATCCTCTTGCACTGCTTGAAACTCTTCAGCCTGGTATGACCGAGGGGTATATTGTCTCCGGTTAAAACCCCGTCCCATACCTCCCCTTCCACAGTGTCTGCTGTAACTCCCATGTTTTTTTTGGTTTTCCACTAGATTTTTGAATGTTGTCTTATTTTTGTCAGCTTTGTCCATGCAACTCTAATCCTGAGACCGTGATCTTCCCTCAAATGGGAAATCGGCTGTATTGTTTTGCAGGTCAAGAGAAAAAACAGTGGTTCTAAGCCAGGCATACCTCTTGGTGGCCATTGCATTAGCCAAGCCTCTTGTGGCAGTGTCATTAATGTCCTCTGACATTTGCAGTTGGTGTTTAGTAGTGATGCAGCGAATTTAAATTTCGCCCGTGGAGTGCCAGACAAGTGGGCAAATTGGCATCGCTGAGCACTTCGCAATTTTCCCGTAAAAGTCAGAATTTCGCTGAGGCAAAAATTTTGCCTTCTGCAGCAAAATTTCGCCTTCCCTTCAGACTGTCCAGATCCCTGAATGAATATAAGTGCTATTTGTTGGCAGAGCTGCTACCTGGTGGAAGATGCTCAGCATCACAGCTGTAGTTGCAAGCTCCTCCTAAGGAATATGACTGAGTTTCCCACTAACACCGACACACCAGGGCGACCCTCCTTAGGCAGGTACTGTTAGGGTTATTGTAATGAAAGACCTCCCCAAATCGATACTGGGCAACGCTCGATAAAGCCCACTAACTAAATCACAACTGTGCTTTGCTCTTCGAGTGCCCCTCTATCTCTGGGGTATGACCGGTAGGTAGGGGGCTGGGTTTGAATATGGAATTCTGGTGCAGTTCTCAACAGAATCAAGTTGGTCCCTCAACCTCAGTTGTTTAGCCAGCCCAGAATACAATCCCAATCTGCTGCTACACATTATAATTTGATACTATAGGTATCCCCACACTGCATCGTGCCGAGTTCCAAATCGGGCTCATACTTGGGGCTCCAAGGCTAGGGGGTTACTGGTGCACCATGCAGTTCTCGGCCTGTCGGGGTGTGCAATGCCAGCACTGAGAATCTTGAATCCTTTAACTTTGTTGATTTTCTGGTTGCTTGATGCTTGCCTCGATCAGCAGGGGATTCAGGGAGAGGTTACTGCTAGGTGTGGAGGTGTAATTTGTGGGCCATCCCTTGCCACCATTATAACAGTCAAGTGCCATTCTATGTTAGCTTGGTGAGCCTTTCCTAACAAAATAAAACTAAAATAAAAAATAAATTCTTCCAGCATTCTTCCCCACAGTCTAAGTCTGCAAGTCATGCTTTAACCCCTTGTCTATAATGACCCCCTCAGTCCTTTCCCACCTCCACTGCAGCAGGAGGAATCCCAGAGTGTGAGTGAGTGAGTATCATAACTCAGACGGATTAAGTTTTCCTTCCATTTATCCCATTACTGCTGTTGTCCACCTCTGCTTGGACATCTCCCAGACCATCAGACCCCATTTCTCTTGCTCTTACCCTACCAGAATTAACATAGAAACATAGAATTTGACGTCAGATAAGGACCGCTTGGCCCACCTCGTCTGCGCATTTCCCTGCCTAATGGATATGCTGCAGATCCTAGTTAACCAACAGCCTACTTCCTCCTGCCCCCCACTAGAATTACCTTATGTCTGCCCCATGCATTCTTGAATTCCCCCACTGTTTTTGACTCTACGACCTCCTCAGGAAGGCTGTTCCATGCATCTACAACCCTCTCTGTGAAGAGATACTTCCTCACATTACCTCTGAGCCATCCCCCTCAATCTTCAAATTGTGCCCCCTTGTTCTTGCACATCTTTTTCTGAAAGATGCTACCCTCTTGGACTTTGATTCCCTTGAGGTATTTGAAAGTTTCTATCATGTCCCCCCTCTCCCTCCTTTCCTCGAGGCTATTGATCTTAAGCCCTTTTAGTCTTTCTTCATACATCTTCTGGTGCAGACCCTGCACCATTCTGGTTGCCCTCCTCTGGACAGCCTCCACCCTGTCTATGTCTTTGCGGAGATGGGGTCTCCAGAACTGTACACAGTACTCCAGATGTGGTCTTACCTACTGTCTGTACAGAGGGCCAACAACTTCCTGTTTTCTACCAGTGATGCCTCTCCCTATGCATCCCAGTATCCTCCCAGCCCTCCTTACTGCCTTCTCACATTGCTGGCCCACCTTTAGGTCATCTGATATGGCTAGCCCCAGGTCCCCTTCCATTTTTTCTGTTGTCAGTATCTCACCCCCCACTGTGTACTCTTCCTCTGGGTTTTTGTTTCCCAGGTGCATTACTTTGCACTTCTTTGCATTGAATCTAAGTTGCCATACATTTGACCATTCCTCCAACCTTGCCAAGTCCCTTTTCATCCTTTCCACCCCACCTTGTGTATCAACCCTGTTGCAGATCTTTGTGTCATCTGCAGAGAGACATACATTCCCTTCCAGTCCCCCTTCAAGGTCACTTATAAAGACATAAAAAGGACTGGCCCCAGTACTGAACCCTGCAGTACCCCACTAGTAACCCTACTTTCTTCACTGTGGGCTCCATTTACTATCACCCACTGTGTCCTGTTGTCCAGCCAGTGTTTTACCCAGGCTACCACCCTGGGACCCACTCCCAGGCTGGCTAATTGGTTTATTAATCTTTTGTGCGGGACTGTGGCAAATGCCTTGCTAAAGTCTAGGCAGGCCATGTTCACAGCCCCTCTCTGGTCTACTACTTTGGTCACCAGTCAAAGAAATTAGATGTGTCTGACATGACCTTCCTGCTGTGAATCCAAGCTGCCTTGGGTCTTGTGCCCCACTGGCCTCTAGGTACTCAACAATTAGTTCCTTCAGAAGTGATTCCAACATTTTCCCTACCACTGAGGTCAAAGTGACAGGTCTGTAGTTTCCTGCCTGTGTCTTGCTCCCACGTCTGTGAAGCGGAATCCCATCCATCCTCCCATGATTTATTAAAAAGGTAGTCAGTGGTGTTACTAGTTCTTCCCCTAGTTCTTTTAGAACTCTGGTGTGAATCCCATCAGGCCTCATTGCTTTATCCACCTTCAGCTTTAAGACTTCTTTCAGAAACCTTTCTTCTGTGAAAGGACTTATAACCCCCCTATCCAGAGTGCTTCTATTGACTGGATTAGGCATCTCCCCATCCTCTTTATTCAGCCTCAGTATCCCTGCCTTAGTCTTTCTTCGATCCCTAATGCACCTATAAAAAGGTTTTATCCCTCTTCTTAACCAAGCTGGCTATCATTTCCTCAGTTTGGGCCTTTGCCATTCTGACTGCCTTCCCCACTTCCTTCTGCTTCAAGTGGTATAGTTCTCTGTCCTGCTCCTTCTGCGTTTCCTTATACTTCCTGAATGCTATCTTTCTCCCTTACCTTCCCCGCCACTTCTTTTGAGAACCATAGTGGTTTTTCATTTCGCTTTGATTTGTTTATTTGCTTCACACAAAGGCTTGTTGCCGCTGTGATGGCGATTTTGATGTTTCCCCATTGTTGCTCCACCCCACCTTCTTGCCAGTTTGCTAGTGCTTTTCTGAGGCACTCTCCCATTTTGACAAAAATCAGCCCTCCTGAAGTCCAGTACTTTCACTTGTGTGACTTGACTCTACAACCAAGTTTATCGTGAACCACACTGTTTGGTGGTTGCTTGTTCCCAGATGGCTACCGACTTCATGATCAGAGATCCTCTCTCTGTCTCCATTTGAGTGTACCAGGTCTAAGACTGCTCCCTCCCGAGTGGGTTCCAAAACTGTGAGGCATTCCCCCTGTAGGACATAGAGAATGGCCCAGCTCTTGGATGTGGCTGCAGCAAAGGAGCTCCAGTTAACATCTGGCCTATATTCAGGTCCCCCATCAGCAATATCTCCCCTTTCTCTGCCATCCCAAGGATGCCTTCTTACGTTTGTGTTTATTCCCCCCCCCCCACCACCCCGAGATGGGGTCTGTATACAACCTCTGTGCAGATTGTGGAGCTATTTCCAGTCTCCAGGGTGACCCACAGTGCCTCCTCTCTTCCCTATGTACCCTTTAGTTCTGTTGCTTTGATCCCTTCCCTTACATAGAGAGCTACTCCTCCTCCTCTTCCCTTCCTGTCCCTCCTGTAGATTGTGTACCCTGGTATGTTGACATCCCAGTCATGGTTCTCTGTGTACCATGTTTCTGCAACTGCCACGATATCCAGGCATCCTTCTTCCATCAAACCCACCATTTCAAGGAGCTTTTCACCTGGACTACGAGCATTGGTACTCATTACCCTCCATTTTTTGTATGGCTTGATTTCTTTTTGCTCCATCCCTGTCCTGACTGCCTTGGTCTTTTTCTCCATTTACCCCAGCCCTTCTCCCCAACAACTGCTCTATCTTGGCGTTTACCTCACTAACTAACCCAATTTTTTTTTTTGGGTGGGGGAGACTAGGATTTCCCTTCTTTTCAGTGCCTCCCCCCTTGGCTAGCAATAATACATAGCATGATGTGTGTTGTGGGATGACCCATGCCTCATCTGCTGGAGCATGAAGTGCAGCAGAGTGCTGTAAGCCAAAGGAGACATGGGTAAATCCAACAGCACACGTCCTGGAGACAGAATACAAGATTTAGGGTTTTGCTATTCCCACTGCAACACCAGAATTTTATTTTCTGTTAATTTAAAACAAAACCTGGTAGGGAAGCAGCACTCAAGTATTTCCATAAATGTTAGTTTTAAACTTGATGACAACTTACACCACTTTCTCGATAAATTCCTTATGTTCCTCTGGAATGATTACTGGTCCCTTGGCAGTGTTGGGTGAAATGAAAGAAGGTGTCCCTGCACCATTAGCCTGAGACCGCCTTTCCTCATACTGCTCCCGTAGCTGTCGCTCTTCTTCCTGGTTCAAGTATGGGACTCCTGAAGAAAGACAGTAAGTCAGTGAGGTAGTACGTGCCAGGTAATGGGATACTGTATTTGAAGAATAATTGCTGTATGTCGTTCTAATGTTATTTGAAACTGGTAACCTGTTTAAATGTTACACTTCAGGTTGGTCATGTCTTACAGTACAGTTGTGAGTCTTGGCTGGGTCACTAAAATGAGTGAGGACGTGTTCTCAATGAGTCCACCCAGTTACATGAACGGATCTGACTCACTGCATGCACACTAAAGGAACAAGTGGCATTACACAACTCAGGCTGGGGAGCCACTGTTAAAAATGCTACCCACCACTCACTTATGTTCTCCCAATGCAAACAAATCTGGAACACAAGAGTAATGAAATGGTTACCTTGTGTTATTTCAGCGCTAACCACTGCATTATTCCAGCTCTAGCCACTGTGTACTCTAGGTATGCTGTACTACATGAAGTGTTTAGGTTATAAACATGGATTTTTAACAGCAGCGGTATCTGAAGTTGGCAAAAATATCAAATAGCTAGTTAGTAATATTTCTGCCACCTCCATCAGGGAATTCTTGTTCCATTTTATTTAATTGATGAACTGTGGTTTTGAAGTTTAAAGTTCCTGCTCTCGTCCATGTCCTGATGTGGTGCTCTGCTGTTTACCATCAGAAATGTGTGCTAGGCCACCTGATGGACACACCTGGTTCTAACACTGTTGTGACCCCTGCAGTGAGCCAAGAGAGCTGGTCTCCTCCACAGGATGTCGCTACATGCCACTGAGGTGGTGTGCATCCCTGCACTAGGGCTTCAGGTGCGGTAGGTGGCTAGAGAGAGAAAAAAACAAACATTGTGCACCAGAGGCCGTGAATGACAGCACTGGCACCCTTAGGTCCCCCCATGTGGATCTCTGCTGGCCGGGGGGGGGGGGAGTGCAGCTGGGACTGGGAGTGCTGGACTGAAGCATGAAGCAGGCAGAGGCAGACCCGGTGGCTCAATGAAAAAGGTGCACTAGCATCATGTTAAAATATGCATAGTAGGAATCTAGTATACAGTCAGAAAGTAACACTTGCAGGAAAATTGATAGTGGCCTCTGTATCTCAGAGTCTAGTCATTAATTACAAAGTTAATAAAAGCAGTTTTACACATATTTGAGGAAAATAAAAATGTAAAGCGCCGGCTCCATGGCGCCAAGTGGTGGGACACCTGCTTGGCACACATGCAACATAGGTTCAACCCCCCAGTCCAGGACATCAGGAATGAAGGCCAGCAGAGAGGGTAATGGAACATCTGCTCTCCTCCAAGGGGAGGGTGCTGGAGAACACCTGCTGGTGTGCAGTCTGGGCAGCATGGGTGGCAACATGTCGGCTGGCTTCACCTCCAGCGTGTCACCACAGTGCATGCTGTTGAGGTGTGGGGGAGGGGTCCAGAAAACAGAAACTAGCACCCGTCTCAGCCTGTCAGATTGCTGGTTGCCAAGCCCCCAGGCCACAGTCCCCCCCAGTGTACTGCTCCTACCATACCTCAGACGACCACAAGGAATGTAAAAAACAAAAACAAGGTGCTGTATCAGCATGTGGGCTAAAAGCAAGACAAAATGGTTATATTAAATGCACGCTGAAAATAAAGTTAAAAATCTACATTTTGACCCTAGGTCTTCTTCAGGAAATATGTAAACCCCCAGGAATGCTACTCCCTTTCTCTCCCACGGGGAGGGGGCCCCCCCAGCAAAGATACGCCAAGCCCTCCGATGATGCAGTGACAGCCTGGGGAACCAGGTGGCAGGAAGCAGCAGCAAAGGGTGAGACTGGCAGGCAGACGGGGATGTTGAGCAGCCAGAAGGAGTGGGAGATCAAGGGATGCAGGGAACAGGCACAGAAAATTAAAAGCACAAGGATTATGAAATCTAGGGATGTCAGAAATCTATTATTGAAGCAGTAAGCACGACCAGGAGTTGGGTTACTGTTGGGTAATCCAAGCCAAGATGCTCATGTAGTACAAGACATACCTAAAGATTTTATGCCCCATGGCTTAGATTAAGGAAGTTAACCCAACCCCTGGAGTGCCTGAATGTTAAACTAAAATATTTTTATTAATTTTTTTTCTTCTTGTGTTACATGAATGTATTCATTCTACTGTAGATGAGGTTTACCAACTGTTAACCTAACACGTAAGCCAGCCAATCAAAATGCTTCATTATCAGCAACTCCACCTCCTTGGGCTGTGTGGCTGGGTGTTTGTCTGTGGATTTTCATGTTTCTGCTTGGAGGAACTAGACCATTCTTGGACATTATATCTATGAAAGTTTCCTGGACTAAGAAACTGGAAAACATCACCAGCAGGTATTGGCATTCTCATCATAAATTAATGTTTTTTGGAAGCCATCACAAACAAAGTTAAGTCCAGCAAAGAAGTTCTACAAGCTCAGAGTTGTGGAGTGCTGCACTGAATCCACATTTCCGTCTGCCCTGCTCCTAAAGGGATCTAAGCTTGTTTTTTTTGGGTTTTTTTGAGAACTATTCACAACCATTTAAACAAATGGAAGACATCAACAAAGGGTTTTTACTTTCTGCATATGCCCCAGGCCAATGTT
The DNA here is from genome assembly GCA_016271365.2 of Neoceratodus forsteri. Taxonomy (NCBI): domain Eukaryota; kingdom Metazoa; phylum Chordata; order Ceratodontiformes; family Ceratodontidae; genus Neoceratodus; species Neoceratodus forsteri. Next base: position 159,051,818 of record JADMNL010000025.1, read on the forward strand.
CCATCACCTTCAAGAATTTAACACATTCTGGGTCTGATCTACAGCAACAGTTTACTAGTCCCCAGTAGTTCACCATTTCCTCTGGATTTGATTATTTTTCATCATTTGTCTCCTGGTGGACAAGATTATTCTATTATATACTTCGAACTTAATTGCAGAGGAGCAGGGCGACTACGCAGGCCACATCGGTGGCTAGGAGGAGTTCAGTGATCAGAGTCGGAGCATCCAAAAGGAAACCAGGGCACTATTTTTGGGACTCATGGCTGGGCCTTTTAAAGGGACGAGCCCAGCCGCTCTTGGGATACTTGGGACTTACTCGCAGAGGAGCAGGGGGACTGCGCAGGCCGAATCGGCAGGCTGCTTCTTGGTGGTCCACAGGGACAGTGCAGGCCACATCAGTGGTGAAAGAGCTTTTGCAGGAGCTTTATCAGGAGTAAATTTGGAGCCGGGAACGGCCACATCGGTGGCTAGGAGCAGTTCAGTGATCAGAGTTGGGCGTAATAGAAAGCCAGGGCGCCATTTTCGGACTCGTGGCTGGGCCTTTAAGGGATAAGCCCATCTGCTCTTGGGATGCTAGTTGCCACCCACCCACCCACCCCAGTCCAGACCTCTATTAAATGCTCGGAGGAGGAAGGGCCAGGTGGAGGTAGGTCACTGACTGGCTGGGTGGCAATACTGGGGTTCTCTCTAGTCGTGACTGACTATTCTTGGAACTGTTAGGGGATGTAACTCTGTTCATGCTCTTTTATTCTGCTTAGTAGCTTGGTCCAAGAGCTACGTTTTTAATTTCATGGGCTACATCACCCCGTATGGCTGGCTGTAGAGGGTTGCGATTAGGTCTACTTGGGGTGGGGACCTGGTCAAGTGTGAACGTCCAAGAATGTTTGGAGAGGGCCACTCCCAGCCACCAGGGCAGGCACCTTTGGCAGGATTGTAGGATGCACTGGCTGTGGGGCATGGTCCTAAACGAGGGAGGGAGGGAGGGAGGGTTGGCAACTATTTTCCACCACCCTACCATTGCTGTTTATTTTAGTTGGGATAGGAGGAAGTAGGCCGGCCTTCAATGGTCTTATGGGTCTTCCAGATTTTAAGCGCGTCCCCTTTCGCCTGTTCAAGAGTGGAGACACAGAAGTTGGCTTCAGCAGAGCGAATGAGTTTAACGCATGCATTCCTTGCTGCTCTAAAGGCCTGCCAGTCTGCTGGACACTTAGTGCGCCTAGTCTGTGCCCAGACTCTGTCCCGTTCTAGAAGTGCAGCCTTAAGATCTGGTTAGAAGGGTTAGAAGTTTTACGCGTCCTAACCTTAATCAAGGGGGCAAGCTTATTCGCTAGGCTAATAAGGTTGTCACTGAGGGCAGTGATGGCCTCATTGGCCATTTTAGCTAAGTAGAGGTCTTGCCATCTAACCTTCCCTAGGTCAGACAGATAGTTTGGTGCGTAGAACGTGTGATAGGACTGGTTGATTATGAACTTAGGTTGATGGTGGACTTTTGCTTGTGCTCTTGTACAAACTACAATCCCATGATCACTCAGGTCACTGTGGAAGACTGCAGTATGTAAAATTTTATGGGGATGCATAGTTAAAATTACATCAAGGAGTAAGGTATTACTGATATTTGACATGTTGATTCTAGTAGGTTCACTCACTAGCTGAGCCAGGTTAATATCGCAGAGGGATTTCAAATTGAGTGATTTAGGGGTAAGCCAGTCCATGTTGAGGTCTCCTAGGATTAATGTTCCAGAGTTAGCATTGGTGGTTAAGGATTTAAGAAAGTTAAGGATATCAGTACCACCAGCTGGTGGCCTGTAGCCACCAATAATAGTAATGCACTCGGTCGAGGGAAGTCAGCGACTGAATATTTGGTTTAACAGACAACCACTCTACCCCTCCCCGTGATCCCTGTACAGTTTGTAGTCCAGAATAGCAACTTGGTCAGAATTGGTCTTTTTGAGCCATGACTGACTATAATAAGATCTGGCTCAGTGTGAGCAGCCCACGCTTGTAACTGGTCAATTTTCTTTTAGTTAGGCTTAGGATGTTGACCAGCATTATTTTAAGTCCAGGTGCAGCCACAAAATCTGAGGGTGAGGTAAATGGGAGTAGGGGGCCCCGGGTTTAGTTCTATATTATCCGAGCAGAGAAGAAGCAAAAGAAGCAATTTCTTTAAGTAACTGAAAATGGATAAAAAAAAAAAAGGCTTTCTTTTTTGAGACTGTCCACAAGGTATTGACAAAGTGGTCAGTTTGGTGCTAAGGAGGGAGGTACTGACACTATAGCTTATTGAAACCAGAAAAAGTGCTCTAATTGACATGGGTGACTTGAGTGTGAGGAAGCAGGGTGATATGTGAGGGGCAAAGAAAATGGAAAGGGGGCGTATTAGATAAGCAGTACAGGGGGGCAGCATGTGTGTTAGTGTGTCCAGAATCGGATCCGAACCAGATACCGAATTCAGGTCAGTTACATAGGAAACACTAGATAATAACAGGATGCCAAAAATAGAATGCGCCATGGCTCAGGTGTAATGGCTGGGAGAGAGATGTATGGGACTCCCCTAGATAACCATCGTAGCACAAGGCAGTAGAACATCAGGGGCAAAGCAACACACACATGGAACAGTGCAGGTGTATGAAGCAGTGGTTCAAACCCTGCCTCTTCAGGTCAAATCCATGACTCCTGCACTTATTAAAGCTTTGATGCCATTATTCGTCTTATGTTTGCCAATATTTTGTAACTCTTACTTATTGTTATCCTTGTATTATCACTTTACTGTATTCCTCTACTTGTTACTACTGTACCGTGTGCCGTCGTTCCACTGTTTGTTGTACTCTAACGGGTCGTGCTTGAAAATAGTCACTTCATGGCTAGTGCACCTACCTGGTAAACAAAAACTAAATAAAAATAAATAAATAAAAGTGCAGACTTCCTCGACAGGGATTGGAGGAGATAATGTGTGAAAAGTAACAATGGGGTGTCAGAGAAACAGAAAAGGCAGAGCTAATGTGTATTTAAAGGAGGCCTGGGAGGGGGCGGGAAGAAAAACCGAGTACAAGAGAACTCGGGCGCGCAGCAGCTTACAGTGCCAAGCAGCAGAAAGGAAAGTCTTAGTCAAGTCTGGATCCAAGGAGCAATCTGGGCTCATTCCAGGAAAGCGCCCGTGATCTGGTTGGTTGGTCTGAATCCGTACCTTGATGCAGCGGTTGGTTGGAGAGGACGATAAGGAGGGTGGAGGAGAGAGGGATACGGTCAATCAGATGAGGGTGGGCATCCGTAATTCAAATAAGTATGCTAGCAGGGGAAGGAGCAAATCAAGTGTCAAAGCAGGGGAAGGGGGAACCTGCAGAGGGAAGGTGTGGAGGCTGCGAGTCAACTCTGATAAAGGAGGAGAGACTGAGACGAGGGAGGTGTGTCCGAGGGGGGAGGATCATACCAGAGAAGGCTCAAAGGTAAGGGGGACCTGCAGGTGGGCATGGAAGGGGGCAAGAGGAAAGGGGAGGCGGTAGGAGGGGGTGATGGTGATGCCATCTTAAAAGGGTGGGAATGGAGAGGTGGGAGCTGGAAGGGGGGAGGAGGTCAGAGAAAAAGGCTCAATTGGGGTAGGGAGTGGGGTGGAGGCTAAACTGGGGAATTAGATTATAAAATTCATGACAAGAGGGGTAGGGCGGCTAGGGGTTCTCCTGTAGAAGGTCTGGAGAGAAGTCAAGGGAAGTGGTCTCGGGAGGGGCGGTGATGGGGCTGGCGGGAGGGAGGGAAGACTCCAAAAGGAGGTGTACAACCCTGGTAATAGTCCTGTTACATTGTACAATGTAGTGCTGTTCTAAATTGAATAAAATTTTTTTTTTTTTTTTTTAATTTAGAAAAAGGTGCACAAAAGATCAAGGGGGCACTCATATTCTCCTGCTGGGGACTCCATGATCAGAGGTATTCAGGGGCGGGGCAGGGTGAGGAAAATCCAGTCCAGTTAAGGTAGGGGGTATTTCTGGTCTGACTGTGCATAGGGCGAAGTTCATGGTGTATGAGCTGGTGAGGGACTGTGGAGGATCACCAGACTTACTGATGCATCTGGGAACAAATTATAAGGGGAACAGAGTGCTGTAAATTCAGGCAAGGTTCCAAGAACTGGCCAGGGTCTGTCACGACAATGGATGCACAATCTCCTTCTCAGAAATCCTGCCAGTGCCAAGGGCCACTGTGGAGAACAAACAGAAGATCGGGGAGATTAATGACAGTCTCTGGCAGTGGGGTGAAGCACAGGGATTGGGGTGTTGGGAGACCGGGGTTGGGAAGACAAGGGACTGTATGCTTGGGATAGGCTTCACCCAAATCCAGTAGGGAAGGAGATTCTCAAACAGGGGATGATGGATTTCATTCAGGCTAGATGGGGTTTAAACTTGTGAAGGGGCACTGCGGGCTGATCCAATATCCATACCTCAGTAGGACTGGCCTGCAACCCCGGGGGAACAGTACCCTAGGGAAGATGTGGAGTGACATAGGAAAGATCTGGGGAGGATATGGTAAAGAGGGGTAGGGACAAGGGTTGGAGAGTGGCTCTAATAAATGGCAGGAGCCTCGGGAATAAAATGCCCAAGTTCCAGGCCATGCTGTCTGAGGGTAGGGTGGATGTGCCAGCGGTCACTGAAACTTGGGATACCCCTAGCCATGAATGGGACCTTAATATGAGTGGGTACCTTGTGCTAAGGAAGGACAGAAAGGTGGGCAGAGGGAGAGGAGTAGCAACGCTCATCAGGGATAAAGATTGAGAGTGGAGAAAGCAGAGGGCAACATGGAGGCCCTATGGGTCATCTTGCGAACCCCCGTGGGAGGGAAGATCAAGTTGGGGGTGGTATATAGGTCCCCTCAACAGTGTCTGGTTTCAGCTTACACTTTTTTTTTGGGGGGGGGGGAATCATTCAAGGACAATGATAGTTGATTTTAGGGGGAGGACTTTCAGAACATGGAGAAAATTCCCAAGAGGCATTTGCAGGAAATAAGACCAGGTTTGGACATGGATGGTAGGTGGGAGATCATAAAGCGGGGGCTACAGGAGGCCACTGGAACCTGTACAAGAGTGAAGCGCAAGGGCAGTAGGTCTCATAAATCATGCTGGTGGACCAAGGAAGTCCAGGAGGCAGTAAGGGAGAGGAAGACTGCCTACAGTAGGTACAAAAAAAATGAGGAGAAAAGGATAGAGGGAATTATCACCTTGCAACCAGGAAAGTCATCAGAGTGGTGGTGGGGGGGTAAAGGCCTGGAAAGAGCAGAGACTGGCACACAGGATACATGGTGGGGAAAAGGGGTTCTTTAGGAATACTGGTGAGCAAAGGAAGGTCAAGGGTCAGATCAGTAGGTTGAGGAAAGTTGGGAGGTGAGTGGAAGGGGCTGGAGAGCAGGTGGAGGTACTGAATGAGTACTTTTCCTCAGTGTTCACTAGAGAGGAAGATTTTGAACTTCCAAAAAGGGGCTGAAGGGCACAGAAGGTGCAGCAGACCAGACTATTGGGGTACCTGCTGAAGAACAAGCTGCTGGGGGAGGTAAGCCGGGGTGAGATATCAGGCTGGTTCTGCTGAATGGTGGGGGCGGGGTGGGGAGACAGATGCTGATATTCCCATCGGTCGGGTGTGGGAAGCCCTCTAGTCCCTAAAAAAGGATAAATCTCCAGGGCCTGATGCTACTCATCGCAGAGTACTGAGGGAGTTGGCAGATGTTTTGGCTGCACCATTGGAGGATCTCTAACTTGTCGCTCTAGACAAGGAGGGTGCCAAGGGATTGGAAGCAGGCGCATGTTGTGCCCATCCATAAAGGGGGAATCGAGAGAAGAGCCAGGAGACTATAGACCTGTCAGTTTGACATCAGTGGTGGGGAAGGTAATGGAGAGCATACTTAAGGAAAGGCTGGGAGGTTTCTTGGAGGAGATGGGTTACCTGGATGATCGGCAGCATGGGTTTGTGCCAGGTAGATGGCGTCAAACAAACCTAGTAGAGTTCTATGAGTAGGTGACTTCAGCACTCGATAGGGGGAAACCAGTGGATGTACTGTTCCTGGACTTCAGCAAGGCATTTGATTCGGTCCTCACACTGGCTAAGGGAGAAGCTGGGGAGAGAATGGGGGAGTGAGTCCATTGATGGTAAGGTTGATTACAAACTGGCTTTCAGGTCGCACTCAACAGGTAGTGGTCAGACAGGAGGTCTCGTCTCCTAGGGAGGTCATAAGTGGGGTCCCACAGGGATCGGTCCTTGGGCCACTCCTGTTTAAACCTACATCTCTAATATCAGGGAAAGTATCAGGGGTGAAATGAGTCTCCTTGCGGACGACTAAGCTGGGGGCGGTGGTGGAGGGGAGATTGGCCCTGCAGGAGGACCTGGATACTCTGGATAAGTGGTCCTGCACCTGGAAATTGAAATTTAACTCCAAGTGCAAGGTGCTACATCTAGGGCAGGAAAACCCCAACTATGTGTACACCCTGTTGGGGTGAGTTGCAGGCCACAGCAGGGGAAAAGAGACCCAGGAGTCTTGGTGGATGTTAACATGAATAATTCAGTGCAGTGCAGGAGGGCTGCGGTCAGGGCAAATAGGATGCTGGGATGCATCGCTAGAGGGATTACCTCAAGGAACAGGGAGGTGATTTTGCCACTGTACAACAGCCTGGTTAGACCACATCTTGAGTACTGTGTGCAGTTCTGCAGGCCGCACCGAATGGGAGACATCCAACTCCTGGAAAGGGTTCAGAGAAGAGCAACCAGAATGATCCGGGGCCTGGGGGACACGACATATGAGGAACGACTAGAGGAGCTCAACCTGTTCTCGCTGGAGGAAAGACCAGAGGGACATGACTGAGGTCTTCAAGTACCTCAGGGGAATAAATAAGGTAAGCTGAGATAGGATCTTTCGACTTAGAGGGTGGAATCACCAAAGGACGCAGCTGGAAGATTGAGGGTAGTAGAATGGGGGGTACTTCACCAAGAGAGTGGTGTAACCGTGGAATGCGCTGCCAGGGGAGCTGGTACAGGCAGCTACAGTGGAGGGATTCAAGAGAGGGTGGGACAGGTATTGGCAAGGGGTGAGGCAGAGGCTGGATTGTCCCAGGGAAGCAGGACTGGGGAATGGAGTAACAGTGGAAGGAGACAGAGGATATGGTACACAATCAGAGTGCTGAAGTACGAGCAGATTTGCTAGACCAATAGGCCTAACTCGCTGGCACCTAGTATGTATGTTATCGGACATTGTTTTATAATGCTGGAAAAAAAAAAAAAAACACAAGAGGACATGTTTTGCTGAAAAACAAATACATCCACTTTAAACAGCAGCTGTGTAGTGCTGGGGGTACAGAGTATTATATTTCAGAACAGGGCTAAATGATTAGGGTGTGCAGTGTTGGTCAAAACCACAAGGAAGAAAAAAAAAAAAAAAAAAAAAAAAAAGAGCCGGCCTGGTGGCGCTGATGGTTGAGGCGCTGGACGCCACACCTCGCGCAACGCCGGCGACCCGGGTTCGGGAGCGAGCTCGGATCGTCGGGGGTCGGCCGGGTGGAGACAGGCTGGAGTGTCCAAGGACAGCTCGCCTTCTCCGGGGGGAGGGGGGATTCCTATACCGGCGAGCGGCGACCCCTGGTGGAGACTGGGGAGAGCGGCAGCAAGTCGGGTCTCAGGGGCTCGATTGGTTGCACAGCGAGGCCGGGCAGCCTATTAGCCCCAGAGACTGCTCCCTTCGGGTGGGAGGAGTGGGGGCAAGACTGCTGACGCCCAGCGGATGCCTGGACGCCAGGGCACGCAGGGAGAGAAAACAGAAAAATGGATCCCCACAGAGCCTGGATGAAGGAGCACCGAGCCAGGGTCCTAATGTGCTAGCGCCTGGTCCACAACCCAGGACCTGAACAAGATCCCAAGATTTCGGGGGCCCCCTGACCCAACCCCGCCCGGGGGGTATTCCGTGGCTCGATGAAGGGACCTGAGGTGAGTAGGAAGGGCGCTGGCAGGGGCAGGGCTTCATGGGTGCTCCAGAAGGAATGGCTCTGTGAGGGCAGGAGGGAGTAGAAACAGAAATTTCAAAAAAAAAAAAAAAAATAGTCCTGTTAGGCAGATATGATGCTTGCTAGGGCTAACAAAAGGTTTAAAATGAAAGCTTTCAAGGCCTTGGTGACTCATCAGGTATGCCTAAGTGATGCTGTGCTACAGTGGTCCCTCGTTATAACGAACATTTCTGGGTGCATTGATTTTGTTGGTTTATAGTGAGGGTTCATTATAAGGAGAGACTGCATGTCATGCCAGTGCTTATGAAGTGAGGGACCAGTGAACAGCTCATCCATGTGTGTGGCACGGTCTCATTTTTACAGTAGGTTTTCTTTCATTTCCTAATAGACTGGTTTTCTGCCAATCAACAGAAGTGCATCACTTCTTAAAGGTGGCGGATTTCCTGCTCCTGTCGGTAGTGCCACTGGCAATGCTGTGTATAGAGACGTCACAGTATGAAATTGACAGTACAATAACTGTCACATGTAATATCACGGTCACTGCTCTACCGTGGTATTACTAAAGAAGTAATTTTTGTACAAAAAAGAAGCCTTCTCAACCTCTTGTATCAGGATGACTTAAGGTGGAAGGGATGGCTGTCCCGGAATATACAAAACAAATTAGATATAGGTCTGAATATACAGGTTACTCACCTGTAACAGGAGTTTTAGGAGTGGTGGACAAGTGGAACACCCTGCCTGAGGAAGTGTTGGGGGCTGAAACAACCACGGGATTTAAGAATGCATGGGATAGACATAAAGGAATTCTGGAGGTTGGGGCAAGGGGCAACGGGCAACAGAGTTCTAGGAAAACAAACTGAAGTTACAAACTCAAATGGGCAGACTAGGTGGGCTATAGGCCCTTATCTGCCGACACTGTCTATGTATCTGTGTATGTATCTATGGTATATGTTGTTCATCCACACTTACTAGTCAGTTCCTTGCCACTTTAAATCTTGCCGGAAGGTCTTCAAGCTGGCTCCTCCCACCCACCCGGGTGGTAAAACTCTCGGCTCTGCCCCATGACGCCAGATCTAGCCCGCTGGAAGCCAGGTTGCGCGTCGAAGCCGGGGCGGTCGGGAGGGTTGTGTGGATGAACAACATATACCACTCCTAGAACTCCTGTTACAGGTGAGTAACCTGTATTTCTAGGGACGTGGATATGCTGTTCAATCCACACTTACTGGCAGATTCCCAGCAGTTCTCCGGGAGGAGGAAGGCAAGGCGCGCACCCCCTATACTTACTTGGGAAATAAGAACTGGAGAACCGAGGTCCCAAAATCAACATCCCAGCATGACTCTAGGTCGATGTGCTAATGGGTAATGAAGGTGTGTACCGACTTCCAGGTAGCAGCCCTGCAGATTTCCTGGATAGGGACATCCCTAGAAGCAGCCACCGAAGCAGCGGTATGGTGGGTAGAATGAGCTCTTATCCCTTTGGGAGGCTCCATGCTCGCCAACCTATAGCAGAGATCTATGCAGGAGGTAACCCACCTGCTTATCGTCTGCATGGCTGCAGGTCTGCTAGGTGCAGCTTCAGCGTAGGTGACAAATAGCTGGCGAACCTCTCCCCGAACTTCAGCCGTCAGCTCCTTGTAACAAGAGAGCACTCTTCTAGGGTCCAAAGTATGGAGCCTATATTCGGCCTCCGAGGTGTGACTGGGGTAGAACACCGGCAGAGTCAACACCTGGTTAAGATGAAACTCCGACACCACCTTCGGAAGGAATTTTGGGTGGGGGCGTAGGACAACCTTGTCCCTGTGGAACACCAGATAAGGAAACTCGATGGAAAGTGCCTGGAGCTCTCCCATCCTTCTGGCTGACGTTATAGCCACCAAGAAGGTGGTCTTCCACGACAGGTGAGATATATCACACCTGTGCACTGGTTCAAATGGCTTGCCTATGAGCTTAGCCAATACCAGCAGTAGATCCCACAGAGGTGGAGGTTCTCGCACCGGAGGGGATATGTGATCAAGGCCTTTGAAAAAAGTGCCCAACCACCTTCTCCTGAGCCACTGACTGCTTTCCGGGCCGCGCCCGGTAAGCAGAGATGGCTGTTAGGTGCACCTTAAGGATCGTCTACCGAAGCCCTAGCTGAGAAAGGGACCACAGGTACTCCAGAATGCTAGCCAAGGAACAGGAGGAAGGGTCCAACCCCTTATCCTGACACCAAATGGAGAATCTCTTCCATTTGAAGGCATAGCATTTTCTGGTCAACTCCTTACAGGATGCCTCAACACCGTTGAGGACCTCGTCGGAAAGACCCAAGGCCTGGAACTCTAGCCGCTCAGGAACCAGGCCGTCAAGTGCAGTGATTGAAGGTCCGGATGGAGTACCTTCCCCTTGTTGACTGAAATCAGGTCCAGGTGGGCTGGAAGCCGCCTTGGAAGCCTGGAGCCGAGGCTAGGGAGATCTGAATACCAGAACTGACGGGGCCAGTCTGGAGCTCCCCGAATCACCTGCACCTTGTCCCTCTTCACCTTGAGAAGCACCTTGTGGATAAAGGGAAATGGAGGGAAGGCTTAGAAGAGGCCCAGGGTCCATGGCCTCGTGAAGGCATCCCCCTGCAGTGAGCACTGCTGGGGGGGTAGGCATGGAACAGCCTCAGCTTTGCATTCTCCCTGGAGGCAAACAGGTCCACCTGAGGAGTGCCCCAGTGGGAGAACAGATCTTGTACTACCTCCGGCAGGAGAGACCACTCGTGAGATGCAGCACCTATCCGGCTTAGGGCATCGGCCGGAGTGTTGGAGGCTCCTGCCACATGGATGGCTAGGAGATCCACCTCCAGTCTGCTCATGAGAGACCAAGTGCGGAGAGCCTCCTTGCACAGGGGCAAGGAGTGCGTCCTGCCCTGATGGTTTAGGTAGTACATGGTCGTGGTGTTGTCCGTCTGGACCTGGACCACTGCACCCCGTACAAACTGAGTGAAGGCGGTGAGGGCTAGTCGAACCGCTAAAAGCTCCAGCAGGTTGATGTGGCAACAAGACTCATGAGGGGACCAGAGGCCGTGAGTTCTGAACTCCCCCAGATGGGCACCCCAACCCATCAGAGAGGCGTTGGTTGTCAGAGTGACCGTCTGCTCTGGGCAGACAAACGGGATACCCTCCTGCAGATTAACTGGAACGAGCCACCACTGGAGGTCATTCCACATCTCCTGGGTCACCATCACTGGCTGGTCCAGAGGACCGGAGTGCTGTGACCACTAGCGGGCCAGCCCCCCACTGCAGGGGACGCATGTGCCAGCGGGCCCAACGGACCACGCTGGTGCAGACCACCATAAGGCCCAGGAAGTCCCGGGCAGGGCGCAATTGCCCAACCAGAAATAATTGGGCAAAGGAGGAAAGAACCTCGGCCCTGTCCACCGGGAGCCGTGCTATGGCTCGGAGAGTCGAGCTCTGCCCCAATGAACTGAATCACCTGCGTTGGCACAAATTCGGATTTGGCCCTGTTGATGAGGAGGCCAATCTGAGAGCAGACCTGGAGGGCCAGATCCCTGGACCACTCCACCTCCAGCTTGGAAGGGGCTGCAATCAGCCAGTCATCCAGGTAAGGGTACACCCGGACCCTTCGGCGCTGTAGGAATGCTGTCATCACTGCCATGCATTTGGTGAAGACCCTGGGAGCTGGAGAGAGGCTGAAGGGCATAGCCTGGAACTTGTAAACGGATCTCTCTGCTCTGAAGCGGAGGAATCGCTGGTGAGACGGATGGATTGGGACGTGAAAGAACACGTGCTGGAGGTCCAGCGAACAGAACCACATGCCTCGTTCCAAGGATGGAATGATCTGAGCCAGAGTGACCATCCTGAAGGTTCGAGACCTTAGGAACTTGTTCAGGTCGTGTAGATCTGGAATGGGGCACCAGCCCCCCATCCGTTTTGGGACCAGGAAGTACCTGGACACAAACCCTGGGTCTGGTGGAGGGTCTGCCACCTCCCTGATCACCTCCTTCTGGAGGGCTCGACGAAATGACAGAGGCTGTGGAACCCGTAGCCTCCTGTGGGGCGACGGCGCGATAGGGTGGGGACTGCTCGAATTCCAGAGGCAGACCCTTTCTTACCACTTCCAGCACCCAGCTGTCCGTGGTGATATCGGACCAGGTGGAAAGGAAGTGGTGGATCAGTCCCCCACAGGGGGAACCCGGGGTGGAGTGACTAGGTTGGGGGAGACACCCCTCAACCCGTCACTGGGCAGGCTTGGAGGAAGGGCCAGCCGAGGAGCCACCTGGGCCTCCCCCCCCCGGCTTCCTGCTGGAGGAAGCAGCAGGCTTGGCCTTAGGGTGCCAATGCAAGCCTGCTGGCCCTGATGCTGGTGTTGCTGGGCCGGACATGCCGCAGGGGCTGAAGGAAGAAAGGGCTTACGCTGCTGCTGGCAGCCTTTGTCCTTCTGGGCAGACGTGACCGAGTCCAAGGTGGTGTTGGACTTATCGATCCACTGCAGATGGCCCTCCACCCCAGGACCGAACAAGTTGGTACCCAAGAAGGGGACATCTGCCAGCTTGTGCTGGGTATCCACTGTAAAAGTGGAGATCTGCAGCCAAGCTCTGCGGCCACTACTGACCAGGCATATGAGTCAGTGATGTCCAAGGAAGTTTGGAGCTGCTGTTTGGCCACCGCCCCTTCCTTGATCCCGCACCTGCATGACTGTTGTTTGAAGGTCAGCCGGGAGATAAGGAATCACCTCATCCAGGGAGCCCAAAAGGGCATGTGAAAAGTGTGCCATCAGAATGGCCAAGCAGGCCTGATGAAGACCTAGAGAAGAAGCAGCAGCATAGACTTTCCGCCCGGAGTACTCCAGTTTCTTGGACTATCGGTTGGCTTGTCCACATCCCGAGCATTCTCGGAACGCCGGAAAACACTGTCGGTCACTAACCCCTACGCGGAGGGGTGCTCCTAGAAACAGGAGAGTGAACCAGTGGGAACAGCATACTTCCGAGCCATCCTGGCCGAAAGTGCTGGACAAGAAGCTGGCCACTGCCATAGCTCCAGGGCCGGGCCAACAATGGCTTCGGCCACCGGGAAGGCCTCCATGGGGGAATCCCCTCGGTCCAGTAGCTCCGTGAGGGGACACTTGACCCGTTTAGAAATGGGTTCGAGCTTCATCCCAGTGGACTCAGATGAGCCGAAGAATTCAAAGGAATGAGGATGGGCTCTTGTCCACTGACTGACCCCCAGTGGACTCCAGGTCAAGTGGCCTGGAGAACTAGGAGTCATCGTCGTCAGACTCAGGAGTCTGCAAACAACTGCCAAGCGCCTGAGCCACCCTCCACCTGCCGAGGTTGATCAAGAGCGAGGGTGACCGACAACCGGTGGGGCAAGCCCTGACCCGACCAAGAATCCTTGATCGGGGCCCCAGATTTAGGTCATGGAGGCGGGGGTTCCACCACAATGCGTAGTGCAGCTGGTTTCGGCCGAACAACCAGTGCCAGCTTCGGCACCTCGACTACTACGAGGGGTTGTTTCGGCCGCTCCGGTGACAGCCACTTCATGGCTGGGGAAGGCGACGGAGTCTGCTTATTCCCGGACAAAAGGAGCTGCTGCCACATTAGATCCTTGTAGTGCCAACGCAATTTGCGCTGGAGCCCATACTCCGAAGAGGATGAGTGGCGCCACCGCTTTCCATGGTGCTGAGACAGAGACCGCAGATGCCGGCGGGATCGGCTGGACCTGGAAGAGGTCCGAGACAGAGACCTTCAGGGATTCAGAGAGTGGGTCTGGGAGGGGGCGGGGGAAACCCGTTGCTCCCTCGGTTCAGGGACCTTAACCAGGGACTCTGGCACAGGCAAGTCCTCGGTTTCCACCTGGGGAACCGGTGAAGAAGAGTTGTCGGCTTCTCCAGTTGACAAACCGTCCGACGAGTCAAGAAAAATCTCAACTGCGTCGACTGGTGTCTCAGCCAGCTTACCAGATGGGGACACCATGAAGCCAGCGGCCTTAGCCTCAACCTTGATCCAAGTAGAGTGTCTACTATCCGGGGAAGGGGACCTCTCCCGCTCCCACGAACGTAGAAGGTGGGATTTACCCTTAGAGTCCTTTTTGGACCGAGAGGAATGTCCCGAAGGCCCTTCTCCCTTGGTGGAGAGGGACTGACAAAGCTCCCTAAACGAAGCCATGTAGGAGGATCCCAAGGAGAGCGGGATAAATGTTACAACCGAGGATGATGATGCTGCGGCCTGGGCCACCTCCTCCTCGAGGGCGATCTGTTCGAGCTGTTCAGCCGAGCCCGGAGCCGTGACCGGAGGATAACGTTTCTCAAGGTGCCCAAGTTGTAATCTGGCAGCGCGATTTTCTAAGACCGTAGCCTAAAAGGACTTGAACAAGTCGCAGGCCTGCGAATCATGGCCAAGCCCCAGGCAGTAAACGCACGTGGAGTGCGGATCGGTCGAGGACATCTTCTGCCCACAGGGGCACCGACGAAATCCAGGAATCGATTTGTCCATTGCAGCCACGAGGGAAGATAAAGACTGAAGTCTTGTAAATTTTAAAATTAGTTTCGGGTTAACCAAAGATTTTGGATCCAGGCCTAAAACGCAGAGCGCAAAGGAGGGAACCTGAGCTTCCAAGCGGCAAAGAAGATCTGGCGTCATGGGCGGAGCAGAGTTTTACCACCGGGTGGGTGGGTGGGAGAAAGCCCGCTTGAAGACCTTCCAGCAAGATTTAAAGCGGCAAGGAACCTGCCAGTAAGTGTGGATTGAACATATCCACGTCCCTAGAAACAGCGATACCGTGAACCACGGTTATTGCAGCATTGGAAACTGTCCACGGTATCAATACCATGACTTCCGATACCACGGTATGCCATAAAACCATGATACCATGACATCCTTAGCTGTACATGCTGGATGTTTGCCAGCGCTGTTCGTGCTGTTGTAGCAAAGTAACAGAAAAGTGAACACTGTTTATGTAAGCCGCTCTGCTCAGACCACCAACTTCATTCCTTTGGGTTCATGCTAAAATAGCAAAAAGAAAACAGTGCTATGCAAATTAGCACCGACTTAAAAGCAAGCACTATTGCTGTGACCAAACATAATAGCGCTACCCATGTTAGCTGCCGCGTGAAAACAGCAATCAGTGAAGAGATGCCTGAAACAACAAAACACGCACTAATAGTCACTCCCTAGCTCTTGCAAGGTTTTCCCTTGTTTTCTTACTCCCCTTCCTTTACCCTGGCTTTCCTTTGAATTTGTGCTACACGACAGCCAAAGAGAGGAAAAAAGCAGAAAGACTTACCTCTGGGGCACTGTGATGTAAGGACAGGAGTAGAGCAACTGGCTACTAGTCAAGCAGTGGCTGAAACTGGCTGGATGATTATCTGAAGTGTTGCAAGGTCACAAAGGGTTAGCGACACCGCTTCTGAATTGCAACTCACAGATCGAGAATCCCAGCTCAAAAGAAGTGGCTGCCCTGGCCTGAATAACCGGACAGTATGATGGACTGAGCAAATATGCTGAATACAGTAGGTAGGGTGGGAGGAATAAGCTAATAATTCTGAAGGAACTATTTAAGACAGAGGTGACTGCGGGTTGCTCAGCTCTGCTTTTCCTTGCTTAAGAGGCCATAGAAACAGAAACACAGAAGTTGACAGCAGATAAAGACCGCAAGGCCCATCTAGACTGCCCATTTCTTTTGCTACCTTATAAATGTGCCATCAGCCTTTGCTCTGTCAATGGCCTATCTATTCATACTCATCTGTATTGCTCCCTTATGCCTATCCCATGCCTGTTTGAAGCCCTGCGTTGTATTCCTATCCACCACATCCTGAGGTAGGCCGTTCCATGCATCCACCACCCTTTCTGTAAATAAGAACTTCCTCACATTACCCCTTAATCGGCCTCCCTCTAATCTCATGCTGTGTCCTCTTGTCCTGCTATTTTTCTTATATTGAAACATGTTAGACTTTCACCTTGTTAATGCCCTTAAGGTGTTTGAATGTTTCAATCGTATCACCTCTCTCCCTCCTTTGCTCTAGGGTATACATACTGAGCTCCGTTAATATCTCTCCTCACATGTTTTCCGATTCAGTCCCTGCACCATTTTGGTTGCCCTTCTCTGGACCGCCTCAATTTGCTTAATGTCCTTGTGAAGGTGTGGCCTCCAATACTGCACACAGTACTCCAGATGGGGCCTAATCAGTGTCTTGTAAAGAGGGATTATTACCTCTCTCCAACAACTTTCGATACCCCTACTAATGCACCCAAGCATCCCTCTAGCCTTATCTACTGCTTTAGTAGTCTGTTTGGATGATGATTTCAGGTCATCAGTGATGATGACGCCCAAGTCTCTATCTTCCATTGTGACTGCCAGCAACTCCCCTCCCAGCCTATAGGTGGCTTCAGGGTTTCTCTTCCTTATGTGCATGATCTTGCACTTCTTTGCATTAAACCCCAACTGCCACTCTTCCGACCATTTTGCCAGTTTATCCAGATCTCTTATTCTGCCCACCCCGTCTGGATCATCTACCCTGTTGCAAATCTCGGTGTCATCTGCAAAGAGACAAACCTTACCCTCCAGTCTATCTGCAATGTCACTGATGAAGATATTGATGAGGACTGGCCCCAGGACTGATCCCTGCGGTACCCCACTTGTTACTTGCATCTCTTCTGACTGTATACTATTTATCACCACTCTCCGTTTTCTGCCCATCAACCAGTTTGCTACCCAGTTGACCAACTTCTGACCCACCCCGAGCCTACCCAGCTTATTATCAATCTTCTATGTGGAACAGTATCGAAAGATTTGCTGAAGTCAAGGTAGGCGACATCAACTGCTCCCCCTTGGTCCACCGCTCTGGTTACCCAGTCAAAGAAATCTATGAGATTAGTTTGACATGACCTTCCTTTTATAAACCCATGCTGTCTTGGATCCTGTGCTCCTATGGATTCCAGGTGTTGCACTTCCTTTCCTTAAGGAGTGTCTCCATAATCTTGCCCACTACTGAGGTAAGTGACTGGTCTGTAGTTTCCTGCCTCCTCCCTGCTACCACTCTTGTGGAGTGGGATCACACAAGTCCTTCTCCAGTCTTCTGGGACCTCTCCTGTGCTCAGAGACTCACTAAACAGTTCTGATAATGGCTCTGCTAGTTCCACCCTTAGCTCCTTTAGTACACTGGGATGTATGCCATCAGGTCCCATTGCCTTGTCCACCCTGAGCTTATCTAGCTCTTGTAGGACCCTTTCTTTTGTGAAGGGACTAGTGCACACCTCCCTCCCCATGTCCATGGTGCTGAGCTGTGGGCCCTGCCCTACCTTTTCTTCAGTAAATACTGAGCAGAAGTATCCATTTAGGATAGATGCTTTTACATGGTCCTCCTCCTCACACGCCCCCTTATCTCCTTTGATCTTAGCAATGCCCCCTCTGGACTTTCTCCTTTCAATAATGTATCTATAGAAAGTCTTGCCACTTTCTTTCACTGTTTGTGCTACTGTTTCCTCGGTTTGGGCCTTCCCTTAGGGAAGTTTGGTATGCCTCCCTATCTTCATCCTGCTGCCTTCCCTTGTATTTCCTGAAGGCCAGCCTTTTGGCTCCAACCTTTTCTACTACTGTTTTTGAGAACCAAAGTGGTTTTCTTCTTTTGCACTTCCTTCTCTCTAACACAATGGGATGTTGCTTCAAGTATTGCATCCTTAATGCTTGCCCACTTTGCCAGTACCCCCTCACCTGTATTTCTTTTTGCCAGGGCTAGCTTATCTCTGTTGGCCATCTTATCAAAGTCTGCTACTCTTAAGTCCCATATTTTTGCCTTGGACTGGGATGGCTTGGTTCCAGTGGCCAAATTGAACCATACCATGTGATGGTCACTGGCCCCCAGGTGACCTACCTGGAGATCTGTGATCCTTTCCCTGTTAGTCAGTACTAGATCTAGGATAGCCCCATCTCTTGTGGGTTGTTGTACCAGTTGTTTGAGGACCTCCCCCTGCAGGGAATCCACCATGTGCCTAGTTCTGGCAGATGTTCCTGTTGGTATTGACCAATCTGTACCAGACATATTGAAGTCTCCCATTACCAGAAGCTCTCCTTTAGCTGTCATGTTTTGTATATCTTCTAACAGTAATGTGTCTATGTCCTTCCACTTGTCTGGGGGCTTGTAGACAACCCCAGTTCATATGGCTGTCCCATTTCCTGTTTCCAGGGTGACCCACAGTTCTTCTGGCTCCTTATGTGTATTCTGAATTTCTGTAGCTTTGATATTTTCATCGACATACAGGGCCACTCCACCCCCCCTTTTGCACCTTGGTCTCTTCTGAACAGTACATAGCCAGGTACAGAAGTCTCCCAAGTGTGGTTACTGGTAAACCACATCTCGCTAATTGCTACTATATCCAGTTTAGCCTATGTCATTATTGCCTGCAGGTCTGGGATCTTGTTTCCCAGACTGCAGCATTTGTGTACATGATTTTCCATTGGCCAGATTGCGTCATTAGTTGTTGGGTTTAGGTCTGGCGCTCCCAAAGGGCCGTATGGGAGCTGGACCTTTTCCTCACTGATGATGCAAATGAACTACAAACATGCTGAACTCCTGTTTGACCACTAGCTGAGGGGAGGGGTGTTCTTCCCATTCGACGTATGGGATGCTGCACCCCCTTCCCATTTGCTAGATTAAATATTCTGCAGAGACGTCAAACTTCTGCCCCAATGCACTGACTCCCTCCTTAGTCAGATGCAGTCCATCAAATTTAAAGAATTTTCGCTCCCAAAACTGTTGCCAGTTCCCTACAAATCTGTGTCCTTTTTCCTGGCACCAGCCCTTGATCCACATGTTTAGCTCCCCTATCTCTCCTTCGCTGACCTTCTGTCCATCTGCCCCCTCCCACAAACTGGCAGGATCTCAGAGAATGAGATGCCGGACGAAATGGATGACAGTTTGTAACCCAGCCTGGTCAGGTATTCCTTGGTCTCCACAACTGACCGGCTGGAGAGATAGTTGGTCCCTATGTGTACCAGGACGTAGCTTTTCTCCTGCTTCCTAAACAATTTTAGCAATGCAATCAGTGTCTCTCCACGCTGATGTACATGGGAGACATCTGACCATTATCCGTGGCTGGAGATGGGCATCAACTCCTCGAATCATGGAGTCTATGATCAGAAGTTTTTTTGGATTTACTTTGTTTTGGTTCCTGTTTTGGGAGAGTTCTGTTGCGCTAGCTCCTGTGCTGCAGTGTCCTCTGCCCCTTGTTTGATTTTGGAGATAGGCATATACCCGTTTGTAGTTTTTATATGGTTTGTGGAGGTAATGTTGGAGCACCCAGTGATGGGGCACCCGATGTGCCCCTCCTAACCATCTGCCAGCCTCCCGGACCAACTACTGTCTGCGGTTGAGGTGCTTCTGTTGGATGTTGGGGAAATGGTGGGTGGTTCTTCTAATATATTGCCTCTTGAATATGCAATTTGAGGCGTGCAATCTCAGTCCATGCTGCCTGGAGCTGAGCCCTTAGATCTCCAATGGCCCAGCATGTAGAACAGTGTCCTAAATCCTGTAAAACTGCCCTTTTGAAAAGTGTTCTGCAGTACCTGCAGTTAATGATATCCATTCCAGATAAGTTGCTGGGTTTATAACCTGGTCAGAGTAATTAGAAGGAAGAAAATGAAAGCATAAGTTTGATTGTGTTTTGTTTTTGTATAACTTATAACAAGTTAAATTACTAGTGCCCCTGTAAATGAGGTCACTGTGTGGATACCCCACTGATCCCCCTCCCTTCCTGCTTTGCCACAGGACATGTCACAACTGTGCTACCTATAAAAGGAGTGTAGTATGGGGTGGTTGGAGATGGGGGTGGGTGGCTGGACCAGTCTCAGCGTAATTGCTGTCCAGCCCATGGGAAATAAGCTAAAGGTGTTCAATGGTTCCAGCTCTAGCATCAAGGCGTCTGAGCACAAATCCTTGGTCTGCCCTACAGAATTCTGGCACTGCATGAGAAGAGAATGAGATGCAGGTAAAGAATGAGTGGTCGAGCAGGGATCGGGATGGCTGAGAATTCTGGCACCAGATGGGTCTGCCAAGTCTGATGAGTGCAGACTTGGTAACTGGGTTCACGATTTAACACATTCGTGGTTTTTGTGCACCGAATGGACGGCTTTGTCGCTAATTATGTTCAACCGTTATTACTGTGTGGTCACTGACATTTCTTTCGCTATTGTTGACTGGCAATTTTGTATTTGCGATTATGCAGTCGCGATCATCAAGGGTAGCCATTCTTTTGCTGTTCGAGCTTTTGTAACAGAGGAACAAAAAAAGAAGACAAGCCACTCAGACGGCAGATTTCTACAGTCACTGCTCCCAATTAACACCATTTATGTAAGCGGCTCTGCTCCGCTCACACAACGAACTGTTCTTTTGCTTTGTTTTTCTTTTTGTGAGTTCTGACTCTGGCATCCAGAGCAGCATGTAGTGGCACTACATATGATGAAGGTCAGTATCACTTTTTTTTATATACACACATATATACACACACACACACACACACACACACACACACACATATACACACACACTGGGACACCATCATGACTGTAGGGAAAGTGCACTAGAAACTTTCCATATAAAGGCTGAAAGGGACAGAGTGTCAATGGCAGTAGAAACAGCTGTGAGGAAGCACGGTCTTCACCCATAAATACCTGCCAAGGATTAAGCTGAAACCAATGGGATCATCACAGCTGTTCTTTATAACAGAGATTCACTATAATGAGGGACTGTATAGCAAGGAGCACTTTAGTTGGCTTCTATACTGAAGCAACAGTGTGACTGTCACATGAATAACATGAGGCAGAAGGACGAGTACTTTATTCTCATGAGACATTCACATTATTGCAGAGGACAGTGAGCCAACTATCACATCTATGATTATCAGCCAAAACTCCTTTCACGCGGACTGGATTCTAAACACCTGGTAAGTTTTGCTCCCACAACAGATCTTGGTAGGCAGCACTCAAAATGTTTCAAACAGGCTGTGAAAAAATGAAGTTTTCTTTTCACATAGTTTAGTCAGATTAAGACGCCTCTATTGTAATAACATACTGTATATGTGCATTAATGTTCTACTACACAATTTACATTTTTAAAATCATTTTTACAACAAATGTGTAAACAGCCCCTCACCCACAGTCATGATGGAATACCATAACAGAAGCCAGTATTTAAACAGCTTCTACAGGAAAAGTGTTAACAGGGTTAACAAAGACTTCATTGAAAAGTGAATGTTAGTTTCCCTAACACAATGTGGTAATAAATATTTGTTCCAGGGTTCCACTACCCTCTCAGTGAAACAACATCCCTTACATTGCTCTTCAGTCTTCATCCTTCCAATGTTAAATTGTGACCCTTGTTTTAACTCCTACTTTCCTTTGCAATAAGCTGCCTTCATTCACTTTCTTTATTCCCTTCAAGTACTCAAGTCCCTATCATGTCACCTCTTTCTTCTAACCTCCAGCGGTGTAGATTTAATTCTCCATCTAGTCTCATATGGCTTCTCTTGCATACCTTGCACCATCTTTGTTGCCCTTCTCTGAACCCTCTCTAACCCATCTATATCCTTTTGTAAAGGAGGCCTCCAGAACTGTACCTGTACTCCAGGTGCAGTCAGACCATGGTCTTATATAAAGGCATCAACACCTCCCTCTTCCTACGTGTTATGCCCCTTCCTATGCATGCCATCATTCTATTAGCTTTACCAACTGCCTTACTACATTGGTCTCCTACCTTAAGGTTGTCTGAGATTATAACCCTCCGATCCCTTTCCCATTCTGTTTGCTTTCTCTGTTCTCCCCACAGTGAGTATTCAGACAGTGGATTTACATGCATCACTGCACACTTAGCACGGAACTTCAGCAGCCACATGTGTCATCATTTCTCCAGGACGCTCAGATCTCTCCTCATGGACTCAACCCCTCCTGCTGAGTCAACCCTATTACATAACTTTGCATCATCATCAAAATGACACTTTCCTTCAAGTCCCTCTGACAGCGATGATAAACCTGTTAAAAAGGACTAGTCCCAGTACTGACCCTGAGAACACTGCTCATTACACTCATCCTAGAATGTACACCATTTACTGCTACCCTCTGACTTCTATACTACAGTTTTCCACCCATCTAGTTATTTTCAGTCCCACCCCAGGCTTGCTGTCTTATTCACCAGCCTATGGTGAGGAACAGTGTCAAATGCCTTACTGAAGTCCAGGTAGGCCACATCAACTGCCCCTTGATCAACAATCTTTGTTACCCTGTCAAAAAATGTGATCAAATTTGTCCGAAAGATCTCCCACTAGTGAAGCCATGTTGCTCGTCATCTAGCAGTTCGTTGTCCATTAAGTATTTTACCACTTTCTTTTATTAACACCTCCATCACCTTACCCACCACTGATGTGAGGCTGACCGGATGGCAATTCCCTGCCTCCTCCCTGCAGCCCCCCATATGACTTGGTACTACGTGCGCCATCCTCCAGTCACTCGGACCCACCTGAAATCCAGAGATAAGTTAAATAACTGTCAGATGTGATGACAGCTCATCCCTCAACTCACCAAGAACTGTCAGATGCAAACCATCTGGCCCCATTACCTTATCTACCTTTCATTTTCCAAGTTCTTCCTTTACTCTGTCCTCACTTAATGGGCTTTGATCCATTCCACATCCCTCTCCTTCCCCTTCCTCCTTAACTCGGTTCTCTTCCCATCCCCCTCCACTGTGAATACACAACAAAAATAAGAAGTATTTAGAGCCTCTGCCTTCTCCAATTCACCCTCAACATTAGTACCACCCTGCCCCACAACTTCACAGTCCTGTCTTGTCCTCATTCTCCCTTACATATCTAAAAAAATTTCATCTCCTCTCTTCGCCTTTTTAGCGATTCTCTCCTCCGGTTCTGCTTTTTCTCTCCTAATCAATTTCCTCTTATAATCAACTGTCTCTCACGCCGAGTTTTCTTATATCTTATGAATGCTGTCCTGTCAATTAATGCCCCTACAACATCCCTATTAAACCAAAGAGTTAAGTTTTCCCCATCCTCCTTAAACATAGTTCTGTGACTTTTAGTACTGCCCCTTTGATACATCTCCACAATTCCTCTACATCCTCTATCTGAGGGAGGGTTCGATATGAGGGAATGCATGTCATGCCAGTGTTTATGAAGTGAGAGACCAGAGAACAGCTATCCATGTGTGTGGCATTGTCTTTCATTTTGCTGTTTATTCTTTCTTTCATTTCCTAATAGACTGGTTTTCTGCCAATTAACAGAAGTGCACCACTTTTTAAAGGTGTCTGATGTCCCGCTCCTCTGTGGGTGAGTGGCACTGAATATGCTGTACATAGGGAAGCAGTCGTCGTCATCATCAAATCTTTATTCAGGAACATCATTGAGCAAGGCTCATTTACAAGATGGACCTGATAAGGTCAAGATTCAATAAGCTGATACACAACAGATACATCATACACTTGTACAAGACAGTTATACGTGCAGGGAAAATAATGTTTATAAACACAGTGATGTACAGTAAATTCACATGATAAAACCAGTTACAGGAAAGTTAAGCTAATATTTACAGTATGTACAGTATATACATATCCCAGTGGGGGCATGGCAGACACTCAACATGATGTAATACTAGGATGATGAAGGTATTACTGGGTGCCATAAGATGGGGTGTCTGTCTGGAAGGAATATGCCATATATGGTTTGGAAGGAGATTTGTGAGATGACAATGCTAGCTCTAGTGGTAGCAATTGCAGTTCTCTTTAAGAAGACTGTACAATACTGTTTAAAGGATGCAAATGGAATGATATTGGACAGTTTTAGGGATTTTTGTAGTGTGTTCCATGCTAAGAATAGCTGATTTGCTGCCCTCCTAGCCTGGTATTGAATTTGGGCAATTTGAGCAGGATGATAATGTTGCTTCTTAGGGCATAGGAGCTAGGAGAGGTCTGGGTGAAGCAGTCCAGGATATAGTTTAGAAGTTTTTTTGACAACGCTCTGTAAATCCATAGTGCTGCATTTCTGTTCCTTCTGAGGTGAAGGGAAACCCACCCAACTGCAGCATAAAGAGAGCAATGATGAGTATTAGATGACATATCTGTAATGAACCTTATTGCTCTATGATACAAGGTGTCCAACCTGTGATGGTAAGAGATGGGGCAGTGATTATAAAGGAAGTCTGCATAGTCAACAACTGATAGAAAAATGGCCTGGACTAACCTCATCTTTGAGTCTCTGTTTAGGAAGGGTTTTAATCTATAGTGAAGGCCAAGCCTTTGGCGAAGCTTTTTTAACAGTTCTTCTAAATGATGAGTGAAGTCAAGTCTGTTGTCAATCCACACACCTAGGTATTTGAAGTTTTCTACATACCCAGATTTTCTCCAAGTATAGTGCATAGCTGGGGAGAATGACTGAGAGGATGTGCTGATGGAGCTTTGATTTGTGAACATCATTGCTTTAGTTCTCTTTGCATTTAACAGAAGCTTTTCTCGAGTAGCTGATATTGTAGCAAGGAGAATTCTGTTTGTAGGATTTCACAGCAGCTGCAGGAGTGGCGTTTTGCTGACATACAGAACAGTGTCATCAGCAAAGAGGTGTATAGAGGAATTGGTAAGGGTTGAATCAATGTTATTTATATAAATGGCAAAAAGGATAGGACCCAGAATAGAACCTTGAGGGACTCCTCTTGACAGTGGTTTTAATGGGGATAGGTCACCTCCAGCTTTTACCTGCTGTGACCTACCGGTGAGATAGCATCTGAACCACTTAAGGGAGGATGGATCTAGGCCAATGGAGTACAGGGATGAAAGTAGTAGTTCGTGGTCCACAGTATCGAATGCTTTGCTCAGGTCCAGGAATACTGCACAGACAGTATGAAATTCTATAACTGTCACATGTAATACCATGGTTACTGTTATACTGTGGTATTACTGAAGTAATTTTGTACAATTAAAGCCTCCTCAACCTCTTCTATCAGGAGAGATGGTATGGAAGAGACGACTGTCCCTGAAATACAAAACAAATTAGATAAAGGTCTGAATACAGTGATATACGTGAACCCACGGTTATCCGCAGTATTAAATTATCCATGATATCAATACCATGACTTCCGTTACTGCGGTATGCCTTTAAACCATAATACCGTGACATCTAGCCTTGTTAGATTGCCAGCACAGTAAAGCTGCCCGCATTGTATAAAGGAAAGGAAACGTGAATAATGCTATGGAAGCCGCCTCTGCTCAGGCTAACAACTTTATTCTTTTGCTGTTCATGCTTTTGTAGCAGAGGAACAGAAAAGAAGTCACCACTCAGACAGCAGATTTTTTACAGGCATTACTCTAAGTGAACGTCATTTATGTAAGCGGCTCTGCTCACACAACCGACTTTGTTCTTTTGCTTTGTTTTTCTGTTTGTAAGTTCAGACTCTGGCATTCACAGTGGCATGTAGTGGCACTACATATGACAAGGGTCTGATCACTTTTTTTTTTTTTTTAATATATAAACTGGGACACCGTCATGACTGTAGGGAAAGTGCACTAGGAAATTTCCCATATAAAGGCTGAAAGGGACAGAGTGTCGATGGCAGTAGTAAACTGCTGTGATGAAGCAGTTTTCACCCATAAATACCTGCCAAGGATTAAGCTGCACCCAATGGGATCATCACAGCTGTTCTTTATATAACACAGATTCACTATAATGAGGGACTGTATAGCAAGGGAGCACTTCAGTTGGCTTACTATACGAGGCAACAGTGTGACTGTCGCATAAATAAAATGAGGCCGAAGGCAGAGTACTTTATCATGAGACATTCACATTATTGCTGAGGACAGTGAGCCAACTATCCCATTATCTAGGATTATCACCATTATAGTATAATGCACAATATCAGCTGAAACTCCTTTCACGTGAACTTGATTCTAAACACCTGGTAAGTTTTGATCCCACAACAGATCTTGATAGGCAGCACTCAAAATGTTTCATACAGGCTGTGACAAAATGACAAGTTTTCTTTTCACACAGTTTAGACAATTAAGAGGCCACTACTGTAATATACTGTATATGTGCATTCATGTTCTACTACACAATTTACATTTTAAAATCATTCTTGCATACCTCGCTATGCTAGTGACCTGGGTCTGAATGACCTCGAATTGATGAAGTAATGGCATGGGGAGGGAAGGGAGAGTGGATTGAGCAGCCTTATGGCAGCTCTTCCCTCCTGTAGTTCCAGTGCCACCATTTAGTGACTCAGTTGCACCGTAGGCAGGAGGCAAGTCAGGAGGTCTCTGAACACGGCGTGCGCGCGCCTCCATACGTACGCCCTCATGTCAGAGAATGGGATCGGGGAGAAAAACTACTAAAAGAAAATCATTCTTACAAGTGTGTAAATCAGCCCCTCCCCCACAGCCATGATAGAATACCGGAACACAAGCCAGAATTTAAACAGCTTTTACAGGAAAAAGTGTTAAGTGTTAAAGTCTTCCTTGAAAAGTGAATGTTAGGGAAACTGTAACACAAAGTGGTATAAATATTTGCATTCTTTTTCTGTTTCTATAAACAGAATTGTGAAAAGTTGAACTTACCATCCCTAAACACTTTATTGAAGTCAAAGCCTTGGCTAGCTAGGAAATCTATACTCGAACTCTGAGAAGGGAAGAAAGAAGGAGAAAAAAAAAAAAAAACAGAGGTGAAACTGCTTTCTTCGCACTTGAACTGGCAATCAAATGCATCTGCTAACAAGTATATAAACTCAAACAAAGAATTGATTTTGCCACTTGCTAAACATGCCTTCATACTATGTCAGTATGAATTCCTCTATGGTATGGTTCTAGTATTCAGTGCAGCACAGTACATGGCTTTGTTACAAGTTTCGAAAATGACACAGAATTTTTGACAATCACAATGCTGTTTTGGGGTGGTCGTCCAGCAGCCTAGCAAAGTGCAACAATGATAGTGACCTGGGTTTGGGAATAAATGTTTTAGCCAGCATCCAGGTAGCTGGGACAGTGAGAAGTACTGTAACCACAGTGCATCCCAGCCTGGGCAGGGTAAATGCAGCGGCACGCCACACTGCGCTGGGGAGCATGCTGCCTTCTGAGGGGCATCACACTGCATCAAGATACTGCAGCAGGGCATTACACTGCATCAAGATACTGCAGCAGGGGCATCACACTGCATCAAGATACTACAGCAGGGGCATCACACTGCATCAAGATACTGCAGCAGGTGATAATCACAAGAGAATGT
This sequence comes from Neoceratodus forsteri, assembly GCA_016271365.2. Taxonomy (NCBI): domain Eukaryota; kingdom Metazoa; phylum Chordata; order Ceratodontiformes; family Ceratodontidae; genus Neoceratodus; species Neoceratodus forsteri. The sequence continues at coordinate 159,079,024 of JADMNL010000025.1, forward strand.
GCTGCATCTGTAGATGGGTGGGCTTTTTGGGGAGAATATATTCTGCAGCACGAGATTAGAGAGAAGAAACCCTCCTATACATTAGGATGACAGTAGTACTGGAACTTCCAAGCCATGCTTAGTCTCTCCTCCTCACCAAATGTGGACTTCCTCAGGAGTGAGGAAATACGCCTGTCCAAAGACAGCACAGATACAGTATCATGCTCCCCAAGGGTTCTGGTGCTGCCAGCCATGTCAAGAAATATCAGGTGTATTATGAATTATACACAGTGCTACCATAATAATAAAAACTCAAGTATAATTAAACACATAACTATCAAAAAACTACTAATTTAAAGAAAAAAAATCTAGTAATACTTCTGAAAATGATATGCACTGTTTTATTATCTGACCCAAGTGGGTGGGTGGGTGCGTGGGTGAGTGGTAGAGCCCTATAGTAGGGTTGCACCGGCAGCTCTATGCCTTTATCATCAATCCAAAATGTTGCACCTTAATATTGGCATTCTTTGACTAATTAGCTCCAAATTTGGCATATGCGGTCATTCTGCTAGTGTCCCAAAATGTGAAAAGTTTTGTAGTGGTATCTTGTATGGTTTTTGAGATATGGAGTGGTAAAAAAAAAAAAAAAATAATAATAAAACACCTTTTTCCTATACTTAACATGGGATTTTTTGCCCATGTCTGTAGCCCTGACACAATGACATTTTTTCCTGACATTTTCAAGGATGACTGTCTGTGCCAAAGGTGTGCGTTTGGATGGTTTGGTAAAAGAAATACAATTTTTGATTTAAAACTATTTTTGTGATAGCCACCAGACAGGCAGGTAAATGAAAACCATTTGAACTGTAAAAAGTTAAGGATTTACTGTTGGTTCTCAAACAAATATTGTTTGTAATGTCAGCCATCTTGTTTTTGTTTCCCTTTAAAAATTGGGCAACTAAAGAAACTACTGCTTTGTCAAATAATGAACAAGACGTGTATTTAGATATTCACATAATTAAATCAAATTTTTGACTTACAAGTTTGAATGTGTTTCTCTGCAGAGTCTCATTTTGCCAGTCACTCACTAATGCAAGGACAATTTGATCTGAAAATGACTATTCGCAGCCTTTTATAGTTCGAACTTTACTGTTCGATTGGAAAAGGCTGTGAACAGTAACTGTCAATAACAGATGGAACTGTAATAGCTCCCTGGTGTCTAGTGGCACCCCTCACCCTCCCCGATCGCTGTCCCCTTAATGTTGGTTTCCATTGTGTCTAGTTGCATCACCGCTCCTCGACTGCCATTCCCATATTTGTTTTCTCCTGGTATCTAGTGGCACACCCCTTCCTGATCTCTCATCATAAATCCATTTTCCTGGTGTCTAGAGGCACCCCTCACCCCGATCTGTCACTCCTGAAATAAAGAAAACAGTCCTCTGATGCCCCTTTTTTTTTTTTTTTTTTTTTTTTTTTAACCTGCAAACAAAAAAACTAAGTCCCTTGCCTGGCTGACCCCCTCCCCACCCCTATTTCCCACCACCCCAACCCCGTACACCCCCACACAACTTCACTCACCTGAACAGGTCCCAGCTTGAAGATCCACTCTCTGATCTACACACTTCTTGCTGCTGGAACCGCCAACTGCAATGAGAAAGTAAGGTAAATGCGTTCAATGCATTTCAATGTGGTTTTTAATTTTGCTGCATAACTTGGCCATTTTTTCATATTTTGACACCAAATTTCCAACATGACCTTTTGGGGATGCCACCTCATTAACAATGTCATTGGAACTGGGTAAGTCCTGCCCGAAAGGTGAATTTGTAATCGCTTAGCAAAATCACCTTTCGAGCAGGATCTGAAAATGTTCACAGCCCTTGTTCAGGAGGTGGGGTCATAAGAAGGCTGTGTTGAAAATCTGGGGCCAAAATATGTAAAAATGGCGAAGTTATGGGCTGCCATTGAAATTCTGTTATGCATGCTCATAACGTAGGAAATTTTATATACTTTTTCCATATCCATTTTTATCCTCCGTGGCTCTGCAGGCAGGCATCTGCCCCCTTCTCCAGCCGCCGGTCATCTTCCCCCAGGTACCCCCGTGCCCTAGTTCCCCCAAAGATTACCCCCCCCCCGACCATATCCAGAGTGGGCTATTATGGGTGGGTCCCAAGGTGAAGGGGACTTCACTAAGCCTGCAGCCATTTTTTTCCTTCTTTTTCTGTTCCCTCCCCTTCGGCCATGCAGGCACGCACACGTCAAGAAGCCACATTCTTGTGTCTCCCAGAGTCTGGTGCTACCCCCCCCCATCCTCCACCAGAAGGCAGCCATAGAGCAGGACAACATGTCCACCCATCCCCAGGAGAGGAGAGCTGTCGTGGGATGCTCAATCCTCTACCTCCCCTGCTGACCCTTGGCGGCCAGAGGTCATTCCCAAACCAGGGTCACCGGCATGGCGCAAGGTGTGGCATCCAGTGCCTCAACCCTCAGCCCCACCAGGCCAGCTAAATTTTATATATTCCGACCCCAAATTTTCAACACAGCCTTCTTATGGCCCCCACCTCATTAATGTCACAGCTGTCATTTTTTTAAATCTACCCAATGCGTTGCACCTGCAGCGCAGAAGCACGCCAGTTGCTCAGAATTATGTTTTGGCAGGATTTTAAAATTTTCAGCACTGGGTACATGAGATATGGTAATAAGAAGGCTATGCTGACAATTTGGTTGCTGTTGTCCTATAAATGGAAGTGCAGCAAATAAGGATATGACTTTAGACCATCTCAAAATTAAGAAATTCATTGCAACAATAATAAATAAATAACTGCATTAATGAATCAGTTAGGGTTCAAGATAGAGCCACAAAAGCAGAGAAATATGATGTTCGGGTTTCCAACCCCAACACCCCTGCCCCACACCTGAAGCCAATAGCGAATGAGGGGTGGAGTCTTCCTTGGGGTTGTTAACTCAGACGCTCACCACATTGTAGTAACAGAAAAGCTGAGATGTGAGGGAGACAGGCGCATACGTTTCATGAGTGCACTGAATGGGATAAGCGTTAAGGCTGGCAAGAATCCACCCCTCACTGGTTTCAGGGGTGGGGTGTTAGGGTTGGAAACCCTAACATTACATTTCTCTACTTTTGTCGTTTTATCCTGAACCCTAACTGATGCACTAATGCAGTTTTTTGCAGTGAATATATTACACACACACACACACACACACACACACACACACACACACACACACACACACACTATTATAGGGTGCAGCCGCCCTATAGATAGGGTTTGTTCTTCCTTCTATGTTAAGTTCACATATGTTGCACTGTAATAACTTTGCAGCCATTCAAGTGATTCACATGAAAGTTTGTATACCCCAAAAAAAAAAAAAAAAAAATCAGGGACCAAAGAGCTCTTGATGTGGCAAGTTTCATTCCGGTCAGATGTGTGGGTACAGAGATATGGAGTGCCAAAAAACATGTACCATTTAAAAAAAATAAATAAAAAATCTGTCATACCGCTGTGCTAAAACTGCTTGGGATTTTGGTCTGAAATTTTGAGAGCAGAAAGGTCTTGGGACACAGATGTCTTGAGGATTTGGTGAAAAAAATATTAATCCATATGAAAAGCTATTAAATTTGAAAGTGTCCCATGGTTTGGGATGGGAAAAGTTAGATGTTCACCTCGAAAAAGAATTCTAAGTCACAAATGGGGAATCCTTTGTCGTAAATTAGTAATCCTTTGTTGCAAATGGGAAATCCTATTTTGCTGCTTGCTGCCACACAGTTTCAGTTAATGATGGCAACAAAATGAAATATAAAATAGAGGACTTTAGTAAACAGCAGCGTTGTGTTTACCTAATCAGTGCCAGCAGTCAGATTTGAGCTTAGTTTTTCATAAGTTAGTTACAAATGTGTTTTCCTAACTATGCTGAAATCCTTTTATAAACTGCAAAAAAGGAATCATGAAATAGGATCTTTTGTCAATTTGTGAAAAAGGATTTGTTTTTTTGCCACAAATTGTGAAAAAACTGCTGCGGAAAATGATTCTGAACTGCAGAGTATTATAATTCGTAAATTGAGGAAAAGGAACTGCAAAAAACTATTCTTCCACAATTTGCAAAAAAAAAAAAAAAAAAAAAAAGGTGGTCCCTCTTTATGTCCAATCGCCATCCCTGTATAAAAATATACACATTTCCCTGGTAGTATAGTGGCCCTCCCCCACTGTCCAATCCACATCCCATATAAAAAAAACATTTAATTTCCCTTGTCATCTAGTGGACCCCTTCACCCCCCCTTCCTGTGAGGCAATCACCCACCACCCTGCTCTCCCCATCCAGACTCCCAGCCAGCACAGCCCTCCTCTCGCCAACATGACTGGCCCCCGACTGAGCTGTGAATGGCGCATACTGTATATAATGCGCACTCATTCACAGCTCAGCCAGCAGGCCAGGCCAGTCGTGGTGGTGAGAGGAATGCTGCGCCGGGGAGGTGGTGATGACTACCTCACTGGCGCGGGGTGGAGACCACTAGACCACCAGAAAATTTAATATTTTTATATGGTGATGTGGATCGGACATCAGGGATGGGGAGGGACCACTAGACTACCTGGGAAAAAGGTATTTTGTATACAGGGACAGCAATTGGACAGGGTGGGTATTAGGGTTCTTCTGGGATTGTGGACCATATATGTGTTATACCATGTACAACAAACCAAAGGTACCATACAAAAAAAAATCAAATCACAGGGCCCCAGGCCCCACGGCCCACGATCACAGGGCCCAGGGCTACTATACCCAGGATCGCATCACCCCGGCCATGCAAAAACCTCAAGGCAGCATGCTGTGCTGCCACTTTGAAGACCCTGACATGGAAGCTTATCCAAATGGTAGGGAAATGGGCAGACTGGGTGGGCCAAGCAGTCCTTATCTGCTGTCAAAGTCTATGTTTCTACATTTCTAAGCAGATTAAGGACACAGTTAAGTAGCCCTGGGGCTGTAGTGCCACAGTGTTCCCAGTTGGGGAGGGATGGCAGAGGGTTTCTGTACCACAAGGATCACTGTGGTAAGCCAGAGCGCTTGCTCTGCCAGAAGGGGATATCTGCAAAGCAGTCAGTCGATGCTATGAGGTACCACGGAGAATAGAGGGATGACGGAGGGTAAAACAATGATATTGGTTCAATAATGGTAGAGGAACCTTTGGGGCTCTGCTTCATGCCCCCCTCCCCTCCGAAACAATCAGTAGGGGTAGCAGAGGATGGAGCTAGGAACTCACCATGGGGTACACCTTAGGCCCGAGAATTTGGTGGTCTACATCAAAGGGAAAATGCTGTATGTGAAAACAGATGATCACCTGCAGCCAAGTGGCATGTCGCACTACGATGAGGGAGACCAAGGTTTGCACCCAAAGTCCAACTACCTCCATCGGGCTAGGAGAATCTGACTAGTGCCATCTCAGACACCAAATGGGGAGAGCTTACTCCTCCATTACAAGAGTGCCTGGGGCCTTTGGGGGTGGGGTGAGAAGACCTGGAGACATGCAGGATGTCATGGTGACTGCACTTCATCCAGTCCCCCACACTGAATGGCGGTGCATTTCAGGCTGGAGGTCTGGGGACGCTTGTCTCAGACAATGAGTGAGTGAGGGCTTTACTCATCCTGCTACAAGAGAGCCTCTGGCCTTCAAGGGAGGAAGTGAAGTGACACTGGATGTCATGGGTGACTACACAACATCTAACTCTGAGAAAGATGGCCACCAGGCTGGACAGACTGAGTTAGAGCGCCGAGCTCAAAACTCTAAAAATCCATTTCAAATGAGCTGAGTGCACTTGGAAAGTATCTGTGTTGTATAGTACTTTCATTCTTCCAGCCACTGGTAGTTTTTGGATATGAGCAAGTGGAGGGGTTCAGTGGAAGCAAGAGCCATGAATGAGTTGGAGTAGGAGAGAGTTATTTTTTTAGTTACAATTTCCCCTTTATGTGCACTTTGCAATGCATCCTTCATTTTCCCCATTTCTCCTTTTGCATGACCACTTTATGTGGAATTAGCAGCATTCTCCGCTGTGTTAAACAGTATGAGACTGACTTTACTATGCCATAAACAGTATGAGACTGACCTTATTATACCCGTAAGCATCTATTTTCATTGAGACACTAGCACCATATAAAAACATACCTCAAAACTACAAGTCTGCATCTAATTTTAAAGGATCAACCAGAAGGAAAGTCCTTTTTTTTCGGTTTGTTTAAAGAGTCCAAGCCTGATGTTATTGTATCTTGCATATCCAACTCTCCTAAAAAGAAGTACCGCTCTCCTCAAACCAGCCATTTAGCAAGTTCTGTGCTTTCAGTCCCCTAGGAAGGGGATTTCAGGAGCCTTACCTGACAGACAAATTTAATATCCGGGGAGGTTCTGTTAAATGGCTTCGGGAAAACATAAAAGTTGAAGGACTTCATAACATATCTGTGAAAGAAGAGGCAGAAATGGTGGTTTAGAACAACTGACTGCAGGTGGCCAGAGAAGAGCAGTGATAAAACAAAGTGCACGGAAATTAACGTACTTGGCTTCCGAGGGGTCATATTTAAACGTGCAAAGGCCAAACTGAAACAGCAAAAAGTCCATGGAATGCTGGAAGAGACAAACAAATTACCTTGTATTGAAAACACAATGTTCTTTAGTTTAGTATGGTTTCCTCCGGGTACCCTTGTCCTTAACCCTGATGGGCAGGGTTACTATAGTTCATGGAGGGCAACCACAGTTCACAGGGGTCATACCTCTTAACTTAATTACAAGGGATATCCCTCACTTCACCTCTTAAACTTGCTCCATCTCTCATGGAAAAGGTGCTGCTCCACACATAGAATGTGCTGTAAATTCAGTCTTTAAAGCAGAAATTCTTAACATTCGAAGACGCTAAAACACAAATGCAAAATGGCTTCTACAGTGTTCTGAGCTTTTATCTCTAAGTTTAAGGATATGTCTCGTCCCTCATTATTGGGGTATGTGCCCTTATTTCGTGTGTCTCTGTCCCCATTTCAGACACAAAAGGTTGACAGCTCCTCTGCGCCTGACATCACGAACCAACTCCAAATGGACTTAATTGGGTATCTCTCAAGGCTTAAAAAAGGGTGGGTGTAACTTCTGGCACCAGGCAGAGCTAGTCGAGTGTCCCCTTTTCCTTCCTTTCATACCCCTGATGGAGCATCCAAGAGATCTGCTCCTTAAAGCACCTCTGGGTCTGGTTGGATTGCCACCCCAATTTTTCTGTTCATATGCATGCTATTCACAAGAAGTTCCACCCCACACTTGAAGCACTTCACAGAAACAAGAGAGGCATCACACTTTCTGTAGGTAAACAAATCCTCACCAAGATGATTCTCCTGAGTTTCAACTATGAAGACAGTTTACAATGCTGCTAAGTCCACTTTAACTAGATTTGGCCCCCTCCAATTCCTGTAGATTTACCCTTGAACAAACCCCTGCATACTCACCACTGTTCTCTGTATACCGCCCTCTCTCGATGCTAGGCGCCTTACCCACTGTGCCTCCTTTATCTACAAATTTTGGTTTGGCTCCCACCCCTCATATCTTGCTTCCCTTCCCCCACCTATCACTCCCTTCGCAACACTTGTTTTTGCTCTCGCTCTCCCACATATGAAGTCAACTTCCCTAAACTATGGGGTCTCTCCCACATTCATTTGGTCTGCTCCATCCTTTCTCATTCTGAAATCTGTTAAGATTTCTTTATTCATCCTTACACTTGCTTCTGATTTGGGGTGGACTCCTGTCACCTTCCCTCCACCACACACCATCACTACCACAGCCCCTCTCCCCCAGTTCATCAGTTATTACTCCCCATTCCTCATTTTACTGCCTTTTTGGGGGGGGGGGGGGTTGACGATTGTTTAAAGTTCTTTTGTCTGTTCAACAATTTACTGTATCACAATTTTATTCTTAACATTCTTGTATTCTTAAACGCTCTTTAATAGTATATTTTGTTATATTTATTTCCATAATACTGTATTATTTTTGTACATTGTACCTGTTTTCTTCACCCTCTCCCAGGAGACATCTGAAAATAGTTACGCAACAACTTACCGTAACAGTAGATCTTAGAGAGGTTCCTGCAGTAGGTCTTCACATATAGGACAACACCCCCTGGCGTCAGGTCCGCATGGCAAACTTATAGCTAGCAATCAGCGCGGACCGCCCCCCGTCAGATGACACAACGTCAGTTCGACTATACGAGGAAGCGGTCCCGCGCCCGCCCTCCAGTTCTTTTCCACTGGAGACCTAGAAATAGGAAGCAGAAAAAAGTAGCAACTCCTGGGACCCTGTGCCCTGGCTGAACCAGATGACAGACAGGAGAAAGGAAACTACTCCAGGAGCTGGGGGATAGGTGGGTGGGAAACTAGACCTACTGCAGGAACCTCTCTCGAGGATCTACTGTTACAGTAAGTTCTTACGTAACTGCTATATCTTATTTTTTTGAGAGGGTTCCTGCATATAGGACTGAATTCCAAGCAGTCTAAAAAAAGGAGGCCAAGACAAGGTTCCGGGAGGAGGAATATGTCTGCCAACTAAGGGTCTGCCTTAACTCATTAGCTCCCGGTGGCCATTTTGGGTCCATTCCAGCAATGGATGGTTCAGACACCATATGGCATCTATGGGAACAAATACGTTTTTAAGACAGGAGACCTTGCAAGACTACAAAGCCGAAACCAGCTAGAAGCCTAGAGGCAATGTCCAGATTATAGTGTTTAGTGAAGGTGTGGACAGAAGACCAAGTGGCAGCTGCACAGATATCTGCAGTGGACACATTCCTGAAAAAGGCAGTAGAAGTGGCCATGCTTTTGGTGGAATGGCCTTTGACCACCCCCGGAAGGGTTTTCCCGTATTTCTGGTAAGTGTAACGGATACAGTTAGCTGGCCACCTGGAAAGTGTGTTTAGTGATAGCATTGCCCTGGCACTGGGAGGCAAAGGCCATAAAGAGTTGGTTAGACTTTCGAACCTCCTTAGTCCAGGAGGAATAGTACCTCAAAATCCTGTGCACAGCAAGGGTGTGCAAAAGATATTCCCCCGTTGGAATGCTGAGGAAAATAAACCTGCAGTTCAACACTCAAGAGTCATCTCCGAAACAACCTTCGGAAGAAAAGAAGGATTAGTCCACAGGACCATCAGGTCCTTGTGAAAAATCAAATAAGGTTCTCTGCAAACAAAGGCCTGAAGCTCAGAGACTCTTTGAGCTAAAGTAACAGACCAAAAACAGTGTCTTCCAAGCCAGGAAGCACATTTCGCAACTTGCTGCTAGTTCAGAAGGTGGCAAAGTAAGTTTTTCCAACATAAAATTAAGATCCCAGGAAGGACAAGGGTTTAGGACTGCAGGTTTGAGATGAAGGATCCCCTTCAAGAAAGTCTTGGAAACCTCTAGATGTGCTAGGCTTTTGCCTTCCACCAGATGGTGGTAGGCTGACACTGCAGAGAGATGGACCTTAAGGGGAGTACTAAGGCCCAACTTTGAAAGATGTAAGAGGTACTCCAACACCTGGGAGGCACAGCAAGAAAAGGGGTCCAAGTGCTTGGCTGTGGCCCAAATAGAAAAGCTCTTCCACTTCATGGCATAAGTGGAACTGGTAGAGGGTTTTCTGGTCTCTACCAAGACCTGAGCAACCTGGGAAGGACACTCCACAGCAAGAAATCACTATGTCCACAGGTGCCATGCATGGAGATGAAGAGACTTGAGACTCAGACAGACCAGAGTGCCCTGTTTCTGTGACAGAAGGTCGAGAGAAAGCAGCAGAGGAATCTGTGGTTCTAGAACTAGTTGTTCAACAGCGGGAACCAAATCTGCCAGGACCACAGAGGAGCGATCAGGATCATGTGAGGCCCCCCTGCCTGAAGTTTCAAAAGAACCTTCTGAATGAGAGGAAAGAGGAAATCCATACAGAAACCTCCCTGTCCAGGAGAAGAGAGTGCGTCTTGCCAAAAAAGCACCATGCCCGGGAACAAGTGAGCAAAAGCTGGGTAGTTTTGCATTGGATGGGGAGACTAACAGATCTAGGTCTGGTCGGCCCCATAGAAGAAACAAGTCTTCAACTACTTCCTGCTTTAGTTACCACTCATGAGCCCTGGCTACTGATCAGCTGAGACTGTCCGCCAGGGTATTGTGAAGTCCCGGCAAGTAGACTGCTGTAGCGCCCAATATCATACTCTCATTGTTTCTCTGCAAAGAGGGTATGATTGGGTACCTCGCTGTCTCCCTCGATCTCGACAGTGGCCATGTTGCCTCTCTGGATGAGAAGTGTTCCTGGACGAAGTAACAACTGGAAGGTATGGAGAGCCTAGAACACTGCTCTGGTCTCCACAATGTTGAAGTGAAGATTCTCCTCTGCTGGAGACCAAGAACCTTGCGTTTTGTGATCCCCCAGATAAACTCCCCAACCCATATTGGAAGCATCTGAAGTAAGGGTTTGGGAAAGAGCCTGGAAGTGGAAGGGGGGCCCTCCCACCAACAAGTTGGTGAGAGCCTACCACCAGAGGAGATCTTTCTGTAGGCTGTTGGAGATCATGACCAGTTGGTCCATGTTGTCCAACCGTTGATCCCACTGGACCCGATGAGACCACTGGGTGACCCTCATGTGCAGCCTGGCCAGGGGGACAGTTGGAATGGCAGCTGCCATAAGGCCCAAGAGAGTAAGCACGGCGCGAGCTGGGGTCCACTGAGACTTGGCTACTAAGGTGGCCTGAGACACCAGGGTCTCTGCTCAGTCTAGTGGTAGGAAGGCTTTGCTCTGGACTGTATCCAGCACTGCTCCAATAAATTTGAGGCACTGGAAGAGTACTAACTGGGATTTGGGTAGGTTGACCAAAATTCCCAGGTGAGAAAACAGATCCAGAGTGAAGGAGAGAGACTCCTTCAGGCTGTCCGAGGATGGGGCTGAAAAAGCCAGTCGTCCAGGTATGGGAACACGTATATGCCCATGCAGCGGAGGAATGCCGCTACCACTGCTGGGCACTAGGTGAAAACTCAGGAGGGCTGAGGACAGGCCAAACGGGAGTACCTTGAATTGGAAATGGTTCTCCAGAAAGGAGAACTGGAGAAAGCGGTGGTGAGCTGAAAGGATAGGGATATGAAGGAAGGCATCTTGCATATCCAGGGAGCACAGCCAGGTGTTTGATAGGAGCAGGGATAGGAGTATCTGGAGAGTCAGCATGCGAAACCTCTTACTCCACAAAGTGGTTTAGCATGCTGAGGTCTAGGATCGGTCTCAAGTCCCCCGTCTTTTTTGGAACTAAGAAGAAGTGGGAGTAAAATCCCCTTCCTATTTGATCCTAAGGAACTGGTTCTATGGCAGCTTTTAGTAGTAGAGCCCAAATCTTTTGGACGATAGGAATCTGTCCTGATGGGTAGAAAGACCATCCCAGGGGATTTGCTGGAGAAATCTCCAAGGACTCGATGGAGTGACCTATTTGTATAAGCTGCAACACCCATATATCTGTGTTGACTGCCTTCCACCCTGCCAGGTGGAGGCCAAACCTCCCTCCTACCAGTTCCTCCGTGGGGTGGAGGGAACGAGAGGAAGGGAAGAGTCACGACGCAGAGGGGAGACTTACCTCCCGAGGCCACCTTGGCAAATTTAGCCCGAGGAGGTTGTGCACCTGAGCCAGTGGCACGACGTTTTGCTTGACGTTTGCCTTGGTTCTGATTTTTGTTAGTTTCTTTTGAGATGAAAAGGCCGCTTCTTCTGACCTGAACGGTACATGGAGCGTATGTCTCTTAAAGACCTACCACTCTCCTGCAGCCCGGTAATATCCTTTGCATCACCGCCAAAGAGAACAGGACCCCTGAAAGGCGCATCCAAAAGAGTGGACTGTACGTCCTGTGCCAGACCAGCCAGGCGCAGCCAGGCTAGATGCCCAAGGCATTTCCCCAAGCCATAGAGTCCACTGAATCATATGTGGCTTGAAGTGCATGCTGGCAGGATGACTTATTCATCCTCACTTTCTCCAGTAACTTGGCCCAGAGTTGCTTGTCAATGACATCCTGAAGATCCTTCTCGAACTCGGAGCGAGGACTTCTGGAATGCCACCATGTGCAAGACATAATTAAGTGACAGAACAGCACAGGTGGTAGAGGCGCAAATCTTTCTGCCATATTGGTCTAGCTGTTTCGAGTCCTTGTCCGGAGGAGAGGAGTAGAGATTATTCGGTTGGGCCGAGCGGTCATTGGCAGCTGTGATGACCATGGAGTCAGTTTTGGCTTGCGAAGTGAAGTGGGAGATCCCTTCCGGGGTGGAGTACGTTCTAGCCGCTTTTCTTGATACTGCAGGGGATAAAAGACAGCTGCTGCCATATAGTGGATGCAAGATCCTCATGTGGACCCATCCATGAGGCAATAGGGAGAGGGTCCACATTAGTCAGGTCGAGATGCTCAGCTAGTCTTTTACATTGAGGATCTGGTTCCTTAGACGGCCAGCCCAAAGCCTATTGAATAGTCGGTAAGAGCTCCCCAAAAGAAGGGTCCTCTGTGGGGGATTTAGGGGACTCTTTAGGTTGAGGCTCAGCAGGAGAATGGGGTTCTGACTGATCACTGTCCGAGTCCTTGTCTGACTCGGAGGATTCCGGTCTGCTAGGCAGAGGGGGGGGGGGATCTACTCCAATGTCACCCACTGGGAGTGAGCCAGAGGGCATGGCCAGAGGGCACTGGACTGGGGGTGGGGCCACTGGAAGGGGGTGCCCCCTTGAGGCTGGGACTGTTTTAACTCAATCAGGAGTTGTGTCCTGGCATCCTGCCACCACAGCAGGACAGCATCATGGTCAGTCGGCGGAGGTGTTGGAGGACAATGCTGAAACCCAGAATACCCAGGGTACGATGGGTAGCTTTGGGGGGGGGGGGATGCCAGTATGGGTACTGGTAACCAGAGAACCCCGGTGAAGGGTATCCAGGTGTTGGGCATCCAGATGGTGGATAGCCAGACGTCAGGTAGCCCAGCATAGGGTAGCCCAGAGTAGCGGGTAACCCGGCGTCAGAGGCACAAGGCCTGGTGTCAGAAGAGACTGGTCCAGCGGCAGGCCGCCTGGTTGCGTAAAGTGGGGTTCAAGCCCCAGGAAACCGCCAGGGGGCCAGCAGGAGGAGCTGAAAGCCCAGCTGGGGGAAGCACAGATGTACTGCTGGGCAACAGCAAAGGATCAGGCGAGGGGCCTGAGGGTCCCGAAGGAGGAGGGTCCATGCCTGTAAGTCCGGCCACTGGTCCCTGAGAAGGAGGGGATCCAGCAGCGGGATAGAGCCTGGTGAAGGGGTGAGCTCCAGGAGGGACCCCAACAACAGGTCTAGAAGCGTTCCCGAAGGAAGAGAAAAGTCAGGAACGGGTGGCGAATCCCTGGGGGTGGAAACCGGCAGGGATGAGGGTTCCTCCACGACCGCACTCATCCCGGAGTCTGGGTCCACGAGGGAGCCCAATGGGAGAGTAGTAGTGGCTGTGCGGTTGACGGCGGTACTAGTCGACTTAACAGTTATGACCGGACTGGCAGTGGTAGGAAGACCACCGTCAGACTGATCGGTCAGGGCCGAGCACCCAGCGACGGAGCCAGGGGGTGGCTTATCGGCAGCGCTGCTAGTGGGAGAACACACAAGGACCTCTAAAGAGGCGACCCCCGGCTGCCCGCTCACCTTGGTAGGAAGGGAGAGGCATCTAACCACAGGCGGACGAAGGCCCAGGAAGAGTGGTACCGGGTTTTAGAGGAGGAGGGGGGTGCACCCTGGTAGTCGACCAAAGGAAGGCTAGTTTCACCCAGCGGGGACAGCCTTCTCTCGAGGCGCTTCTCCTTGTCCTTTTTATTTTCTGGGACCGGCAACGATGACCTCTCCCTAGGCTCCTGAAGCTCCTTTTCCATCAAAGCTAGCTGCCGAGTAAGAAGGTGGGCCTTGAGGGTCCACTTGAGATGGTTCCGGGTGGCCTGGTTAAAGCCCCAACAAACAGCACACTCAGCCAAGTTGTGCTTGGGCCCCAGGCAGAGGGAGTGGTCATCCCCATGTGGGACTTGGGCACTGCACTTGGTACACTTTTTCTTTAAAACGCGACAACATACACCACGGGTGATGGAGAAAAAAAAAATTAAAAATAAGCAGAAAAAGATAAAACGTTGAATTAAGGCGGGCGACTGATCACTATTCTATTGCATCTGTCGGACGAACTGGCATGACGGCGGGAAAGACCTGGAGGGTGGGCGCAGGATCGCCCCCTTTTATAGTCGAGCTGACATCGCATCACCCGACGACGGGGGGGGGGGCGCCCCACTGATTGCTAGCACAAGTTTGCCGTACGGACCAGATGCAAGGGGTGCAGTCCTATATGTGAAGACCTACTGCAGGAACCCTTTCTAAGTAAGATCAAGGTGATACCAGCTCAGTATGATTTTCAGGGAGGGAGGCAGGAAGAAAAAGAAAGGAAAGGGAAAAAGGAAAGCAGAGTATGGTCTCCAGAATGCAAGGCAGCATGGGTTCAATGGGGGAGTTCTTGTCAAACAAATCCGACTGACTTTTTTTTTTTTTTTTTTTTTTGACTGTCACCAAGACAGTAGACAGAGGCCAAATGGTAGGCATCCTCCATCTAGATTTCAGCAAGGCCTTCGACTTTGTGCCCCATAAAATGTTGATCGGGAAGTTGGTGGATCTCAGGGTTGGGGAAAAGATGGCCAGATGGGTGGAAAACTGGCTGAAGGACAGAACCCAGAGGGTGGTTGTGGGGGGAAATTATCTGGCACAAGACATGTAACCAGTGGGGTCCCACGGAGCTCAGTGCTGGGGCCGGTGTTCAATGTCTTCATCAATGACACTGGAGATGGCATTAAGGGCAAAAAGTGCCTATTCATGGATGACACCAAGCTCTGTGGGAGAGTGGACACAGCTGAAGGGATACAGGACCTACAGGAAAATCTGAAAAAGCTGGGAAGGTGGTCCAGGATCTGGCAGCTTGACTTCAATGCCAAGAAATGCAAAGTTATGCATATTGGAGCCAAAAATCCTAGGACAGAGTACTGCCTGGGTGAAGTCAGAGTATCTGCAACAGAGGAGGAGAAGGACCTGGGAGTGATGATCACTAGTGACCTGAAGCACTCCACACAGTGCAAGAAAGCAGCAAAGGCAAACAAGATGCTGGGATGCATACATAGGGGGATCGGCAGTAGGAGAGAGGAGGTTATACTGCCCTTGTACAGGTCACTGATAAGGCCGTATCTAGAGTATTGAGTTCACTACCGATGCCCACACCTCAAAAAAAAAAAATATACATGAACCTGCTGGAGAAGGTCCAGAGGAGGGCTACAAAGATGATAGCTGGTCAGCAGGGTAAGGCATAGGAGGAAAGGTTTATGGCACTGAACAAGTGCTATCTGAAGACGGGGAGGGGAGAGAGAGAGAGAGAGAGAGAGAGAGAGAGAGAGAGAGAGAGAGAGAGACATGACTGGGACCTTCAAGTACTTGAAAGGAATAAATAAGGTTGATAACGAAAGTCTCTTTAAGCTGAGTGGCAACCATAACACGAGGGGGCACAGTCGTAAGCTGGAGGGTGGGAGGTTTAGGAAGGAAGGAAGGAAGGAAGCATTTTTTCACAGAGAGGTGGTGAACACTTGGAATGCACTGTTGGAAGAGGTCATCTTGTCGAAGACAGAGGGCAGTTTTAAGAGAGGCTGGGATAGGCATGGGGAAGATAAGGATCATGGGTAGGGAGGAGGCGGGAAGGGAGGCAGGGACATTAGCTTAAGCTGTGGACCCAGCAATACGAGCAGACTTGATAGACCAAATGACCTTCTTCTGCTGGCTTCTTCATATGTTCGTATGTAAACAATAAGATCAGTCAGGGTCTGTGGTACTGGTGGATACCCGCAAGACCAGGGGTCGATGAGGCTCAACACCATAGGCGCAGGGTCTTATAGCCCATGGTAGTGTGGGTACCCACAAATACTGCAGAACTCTGAAGGGTCTTACTGCACTTAGAAAATGGGTGGGGCAACTAAAATAAACCCTCTAAAAGATTAAGAAATAAAAAGTATTACTCAGAAAAAGTCAAACAGTCCCTCCACAGAAGGTTCAGTCATTTGTCTTTCTACATATGCAGCAAGTTTTTTTTTGTTCACATTGTGCAGTATTCTTAACAGAATGCTCACTAACCCCCCCCCCGAAGCATGACATGTTTGCATGGAATGCATAAATTCACAATTACACAACACTCCACTGGTATGCACATACACACGCAGGCCTTATGTGGAACCAGGGGCTCCGTTTTATCTGAGGCAGGGTCAGCAGCACGGATTGCTCCATCAAGCAGGTTAGGTAGGCTATGAGGGATATTTTTCATGGTCAAAAGAAACCAGAAATGCTATTTTTTTTTTTATTTATTCTTTGATGACCAGGTAGGTATACTGGTGCCATGCGCCTTTTTCAGGTATGACCCAGGTACCACAAGTAAAATGTGAGAGCAGCAAGAATATGACAGTACATGATACAGTACCAGAACAATGCAACTAGGATACACCAGAGGTACAAAAACGTAATTTGTGCACATTTTAGACCTAAATGCATCAAATATGATAACACAAAATTTAGGAAGAACAGTGATGGTAGGGGACGGGAGTTAAGTGACAAACACATGCACTGAGGATTTACAGATCTTCCATTTTATCGCAAAGGTTTTAGGAGAGGTTGACAACATGATTAAGTGTACCAAGTTCCAGAGGGATGCAAGCAAGGCATCCAAAGGATCTCTGCCCCATACCTGTACACATAGGCCGGATGATGAGGGAAACTGCTTGCAGCAGAACGGGTGTGTGAGAGGTCAACAGGAGTGAGTAACTCAGTGAGACACGGAGGTATGCTTTCCTCCCTCTGTCCCTTCTCATGACTTACCTCAGCAATCAGTTCGTGTCATGCTCCTTTGGCACCCGCCACCCCACCCCCCAAACTTCCAGTCCCGCGAGTTTCCTCAAGTCACTACTAATACAAGCTGCTTGACCATGCCCTCGCACCCCACCATTTACTCTAGCAGGTCTTCTCTGCTCAGCCTCCCTCACCCCCATTTCTTCCTATACCTTATCGCCCTTCTTCCCCACCCTTCACCTCCACTGCAGTACCTACCTCTCTCTCGTACCTCCTTTCTTCACCCCTCTGCCAGCCCCGTCCCTCTGAAATACTGTCAAGGCACTTTGGCTGTTATCCCCATAAAAGTGTTTTTCCTGTTATTTTAACTTGTACCTATGTTTTGAGTTATTCTGTAACTTCTGAATCCAAGCTGTATTGTTCATTGTAATGTATCTTTGCTTTCTTCTATTGTACTTTGTTTTGCAATCCATGACGTGGAACCTTTGTAAAAGAGCTTGCACTCAAAGGTCTTTTCCGAATCACTAAATAAAATAGAGTTCTGTACACAAAATTGGCTCGAGTACGCTGTGCTCTATGTTCATGTTGTAGTCAGCCAAGCTGCTTGAGGCTGGCACAACAGTAGGACCTTGGGCACACAGAGGTAGCAATTCTGGCCAACTTGTGGGATTTGATTTTTTTTTTGTAATACTTGTTTATGTATAAAAAAAAGGGATCATGACTAAAAAGAACATTCAATTATTTATGGGTTTTAAGGAACACACTCAACCATTTTTGGCCTGGTTAAATAAAGTTGATCGATTGATTTCTGCTTTATATTATTTAGATACATAGACAGTGTCGGCAGATAAGGGCCTATGGCCCACCTAGTCTGCCCATTTGAGTTTGTAATTTCAGTTTATGTTTTCCTACAACTCTGTTGCCCCTTATCCCTGACCTCCAGAATTCCTTTATGTCTATCCCATGCATTCTTAAATCCCGTGATTGTTTCAGCCCCCACCATTTCCTCAGGCAGGGTGTTCCACTTGTCCACCACCCATTCTGTGAATAAATTCTTCCTCACATTTCCTCTGAATTGTCCTCCCTCCAACTTCATCCTATGCCCTCTAGTCCTGGAACATCTTTTTCGCTTAAAAGTAGTGTATTCTTGCACCCTGTTCCTCCTTGCAAGATACTTGTATGTCTCTATCATGTCCCCTCTCTACCTCCTCTCCTCCAGGGAGTACATATTCAATTCCTTCAACCTGTCCTCATAGGACTTATGATGCAATCCATGTACCACCTTTGTTGCCCTCCTCTGAACCTTCTCTACCCTATGTCCTTATGTAGGTAAGGTCTCCAGAACTGTACACTGTACTCCAGGTGGGGCCTCACTAGTGTCTTGTATAGCGGAATCATGACCTCCCTTTTCAATTATTCAAATATTTTAAGTTGCACACATTTTATTAATCAGAATCAATCAAAATCTTTATTTAACCAGGTCACCATTGAGCAAGCTCATTTTCGAGGTGAACATGGGGTGTGCAAGTACAAGACAACAAATTTTAAACACAGCAATTACAATATACTGGCATGAGCAGCAAAGGGCATAGTCAATACAGATGCAGATATATGTAGATTAAAATGCAATATTTACGATAAAGCAATATATATACAAAAACAGTGTTCAGACACATACAAAAACAACTGTGTTGTAAATAATGGACAATAACACAGGGTGATCCACCCGGGACCCCCAGAGGAACAAGGTATGAAGATTAACTAAGTGGGGGTGATAGGAGAGGGAGAAGGATGGATGTGGAAGGGATAGTGGATGGGGATTGAAGGGCCGCAAATGCAGGATAGTGCAGTATAATCTATTAAGAGGAACAGTGCAGCAGGGGCAGGAAGTAGGGGGATGGCGGGTATAGTATCAGATCCAAGTTACAACTGCTTATCTTCTGTAAGTCACACATGCTTCTCGTTTTATCCGCTTGCTTTGTAAGCAGAACTAAGATGCTAATGGTGTAATTTTAGCCAAAACTTGTTTAATCTCAAATCCTTAATCTACTTTTGCTGCATACTTCTGAAACATTAGGAACACCCCAAAACAGTGCAGCCACTCATGATGCAATAATCTCCTCTCCTTCCACTGCATCTTAAGTGGTTAGTCACTGTGTGGGTGTTCCCAAGTCCAGGAAATATGCAATGGGAGTTGATCAGGTAATGTAAGCAAACACATTTTGGTGTGGTAACACCAGTATGGTGGGCAGTCTGTTTTTCACTTTTTAAAAGAAAAAAGAATCTGAATCAAACTACCAGCCACTTCATGCAACCAATCATGGCCCGCCCATTGGGGCAGCGTTAAAGCTTCCGTCTGCGACTCAGACACCTTGGGTTTGGGAATGGATCCAAGAGTGGGAGGGAAAAGGATGGAGCGTTCAAGGGACTGCTCTCCTTCTCTTTGGGGGGGGGGGTGTTTAAGTGTCAGGCGCACAACTGATCTCTGGCGGAGGAAGAGTAGCGACCGGTGCCTACACTGTGTTGGGAGGCAGGACAGACATCGGCGTACACTCTCTTGACATCACTAAACGTCCTGACTCCTGGGGCAAAAATGGCAGAAAACCAGGCTGTGCAGGATGTCGCCCGCCTCGTACTGCAAGTCCTGCACCACTGTCTGTGGCGTCACCAGGGACATATATCAGCACCCAACGGGTAGTGGGACTCCCTCCCACGGCCCCACTCTGGGGGGGGGTAAGCTGGAGTGTATTCCGGTCGGGTAGGTCCACGGAGGGTGGGTGACAGGACTGGACAAGGTGCTGGGCCAATGGTGGTCTGTCCGTGACGTTGGTAAAGTATAGCAAATTTAATAAAAATAAATAAATAAATAAAAGACCAATCATTAAATGTGTTTAAAACACTGAGGCTAAACAGGGTGGACAGTGTTCCTGTAATTTAATGCAGTTTTGTTTTTAGCGCCTAGTTGAAGGTTTTCATGCAAGAGTAAAAGCAGTACGCATATTTGTGATGGTAATTAAGAATCAGTGAACTAGCTCAAATTCTATATGCGATTTGTCCACATTCCGGATCACATGCTGGACCTTTTTCTTTACAGGAGAGTATCAGCACAAACATATATGCCAATGGAATGGCAACAGCCAACCAGAACACAGTATTTAACTTGCCCATTTTCTAATGTGTAATGAGGCCTTCAACAGCACAAGAGGGCACTAGAGTACAGTGATGTCCACTCAAAAAATCAGTCTAATATGGTAAACACTGAAGACATTCTTAATCAAGCTGTTTTCAATTCAAAAGTAACATGTTCTTATATCATCATGTCATTTAACACAGCAGAATAGTTTAGTAAAATCAAAAGGCCTATTTTTTTGTTTAAAGAGCACGTTTCCTGGTATGCGTGCTCACAGCCATGAAGGACACTTACAGGCTCAGGAGTTCAACGCTTAAAAATAATAAATAAATAAATAAATAAACAAACAAACATTTTTGGGAGGGAAGGGATCGTATTTTGGCTCCAAGGAGCACAGACACCAATCCCTTCCACTTCCCAATTTGGAGACACCCCCACACTCTATCATAACGTGTTAGCACAGGAACACGTCCCCTGTGCAAGCATACTGTGATGTGAGAGCATGGGGACGCATCTCCAAACTGGGAAGTGGAAGGAATCAGCGGTTCGGCTCAGAGCCGAAATACCATCCCTTCCCTCCCAAAAATGCTACCACATAAAAATTATTTTTCAATGGCATCAAACTCTGAGCCAGGTAAGGGTCCTTCATGGCCTTTGGGTTTTTTTTTTTGGTAATAGAGTATGAAAGGTGCTCTTAAATATTTTGGACCAGAAAAAACCTATAGGCCCAACATGCCTGTCCCATTTAGACATATCGCTGACCCACCTTCTTGCTGTTACACCATATCCCAGTCTCCAGCCGTGTACTAAGTAGTCTCTTTTACCCGTTTATACTGTATCTCCCATAGTCTACTCCCAGGATATTCCAATGGAATTATTACACTTTGGAAAGAATTCCCAATTTACTCTCAGTTTCAGAATGTTTTGATCATTCCAGGTTGTTCAGCTCTTTACCAAAGTAAATACTTCACATCTATCAACTCCACCAGTCTTCTTGACAGTCTCCCCCCAATATAGCTTTTACCCTTCCTCCTTTCTAGCCCACAGTCACCACCCAGTACCATTCTCCATCAGCCTGGCCAGATCTGCCTTCTCTAACAGCTTCACCCCATGGGCAGTCCCTGGCAAGGAGGGACAAATTAGTTTGCGAGTTGGTGCCGAACTGGCCACTAGCTTTCAAAATCTGGTAGCCAAATACTATACCGGCCATCATTTTTAAGATTCTATTCAACATTACTTCCACTGTGGGGAGGAAAAATAAAAATAACTTTGTTGGCAAGTGGCCAGCACCATTATAAAAGCACATCCACAGCACCATCCCTACACAGAACAGTTAGCCCACCTCAGCATCCGGCTTTTACCTTTTTAAGCTTCTGATACCTTTCTTCTGGTGTATCAAGGCCATTTGTTAATGTACTGACAGAAGGACCATCACTGATTCCTGAAGATAAAGCAGAGTGCATCAGGTTAAAGAGTTTAGACAGCAGTCTTTATGTGGGTGTCATTAAGGTTTCTAAGTAACTGTAGGATGTCGAGTAACATTTCGTGAGTCCCAAAATATACAAGTGTGATTGCGACAGAGGGGTTACATACATCTCTCTCCTCTCACACACACACACACACACACACACACACACACACACACACACACACACACACCTGTATCTATATCTATATCAAAACATTATGAACAGTTTACATTATTTTAACCAAACGGCAATCAGAATCACAGGCCCCATTATCCTGCACAGAGTCGTCTAGTGCTGTAACACTGAAAAGGAATGATCCACTTCAGAGGTGGGGGAGGAGTGTTGGCAATGTGTGTGCTTTTTTAAATTTAAAAATATATAAACTGAAAGGAAACAAATCCCTTATGCCAACCCAAGTAATTTATAAAAGAGGCAATATGTGCTGTGGGAGATGCCCATTACAGAGCGAGGGAAGGCTCCCAACCAAACCGAGTGCTCCTTTCCTCTCTGGGTTAGATACTTATTCTCTGAAGAGTGCCTCATGTGTAGCTGCCCTGAAAACAAGCATTTTGAGGTAAGGATTAAAAAAAATAAATGTTTTTACTATGTTACTGATCAGGCTTGATCAATAATATATTAATACCGCTGCCAAGACCACTCACAGTTGAAAGCGTGGTCTAACTTACATTGTTAGCGCATCAGAACAATTTATCTTCTGGTTCGCGGTTCTCCTACCCTAAGAATGCACATGTGACTACTCTTAAAACTAAGAGTGGTCTCAGCGGTGGTACTAACATACGCAAGAACATCATCTCACACATTTTTTGCGCGTAGACAGAAGTGCTTGGCTTCGTTTTGTAGACCACTCACTCCCCATACTGCAAGAGAACACTCATACAATTAGCGACACCTCACACCTACATACCATATAAACTTTTTGTCTCCGGGACCTTTAGCACAAGTCAAATGCCTGGAAGGCCCCTTCCTCATTCGTCTTCCCCACCAAGAAGGCACCAACCCTGAGCTCCCCACCTTCAAGTGCCTTGGTGTGCGACTTGATGGAAGACTCAGCTTCTCAGTACACATTAATGCCATGCCCCAAAAAACTTCTCCCAAAACATGATGCCCTCTTTCTCAATAAAGCCTGCTTACCACTACCAATCTGTCATGAGATCTTCACCAAGATTATTCTACTGGAGCTGGACTGGCATGATTTTAATGGTGCTGCCTCCAGTTCCTATGTTGCTAGACTGGACACCCTTTTCTATGCAGTCTGTTGCTATGCCTCTAATGCCCCTCCTTGCATCCATCACTGCTTCTCTATATTAACCTCTCCTTCCCTCATTATGCCGCTTTACTCTGAATACTGATTCTCCTCTCTTCATCCTTACCTCTCCTCTCCCCTGTTCCTGCTGCCTCCTACTCACTCTACTCTATAGACTCCTGCACCTTGTTTCCCACTTCAGATCTGCCTCTGGGCACACACTTTCTTTTCTCATCTCCTCTCCATCTGGAATACCCTTACTCCACCTGTTGTCTTCCTACCTCTACATCAAACTTCATTTTGTTGCCTCCTGTTACTGCTCACACCTTTCGCTAGACTGTTTAACTTACTCTAAGAGCTTTGTGCTGCGCCATCAATGTTGATCTGGCAGATACGTAATATTCCCATTTTACATTACGTTACTGATTTTTTCCTTGGTACCCAGGATATTATTTATTTGTCTTGACAATATGATATTGCACAAATTACAACTCATGTTTTTTTCTATATCTCAGCTTTCCATTATTTATACTTCTGCACTGACAGTCTGCATGTATCCTTTATCCGTAATGGCATCTCACTGCACTCTTCCCTGTATCGACTGAGATATATATTTTACCCTGTACCTTACACTGTACTTCTGACGCATCGCCATTTGATTTTGGCCATCTCAATTTAATATGTCTATGTAATGAGCAAAAAAAACTAATTAAAAGAAAGTTTAAAGCATCAATGGTTGTTAGTCACCATGCATTAGGGAAAACCACTGGTAGTGTGGTGAATGAGGGGGAAGTGCTGCTGGTTAGGGTCCTCAACGTGCCGAATGTGGACTGGAGCTTTCCAGCTGCAGCTTTAACTAGAAGAAGGGCAATCCTAGACTCCCTGCATGGGGTGTTTCTCAAGCATCGACAGTAAACCCTGTAGGGACAGGGCAATACTGAAGCTGGTGCTCACTAACAGAGACCATATAGAAGATGTCACAGTGGGCAGTCCCCCAAGGATCACTGAGCACCATACAGTGCGTTTTAGTATGAATACAGGTGTAGAAGCAAACCACATGACAAGGGTCCGGGACTTTTTTCCCCCACCCTCCTGGCTGGCTCCTGATTGGTCCGTCATCTGTGCCACTTCACCCCATCCCCTGGGACTTACCTGCTGCAATACCAGAGTGCCCCTGAATTGCCCCCTCCCCCCCCAAGGTGGGCCGTAGGGGAGCTCCTCCCTTTGCTAACTCCCCAAAACGGTGCCACAAGTTGATCCAGCAACAGAGTGCCTCGGTCAGCTGTGTGGGGGTCAGTGAGGGAAGCGAAAGTCCTCCGTGCCTCAACTGTTCTCCCCCATATTATTGGGAGGTGTGCAATGACATACAGGTGCAATGCACAGATGTGTAGCACACCTTCTGGAAGTTGCAAGCCTCCGATGCAACACCCCTGGCCCCTGCCAGGGGTCAGTCAAGCACTGAATGCTTCCCCATCCTCCCCCATGAAGGAGAGCAGTCAGAATGCTTGATCCTCCTCCCTCCAGCCATCCCTCAGACTCCCTGAACTCTCATTCAAACCCAGATCAGCTGAGTCACAGGTGGAAATCTAACCACTGTGCCAGCTGGCCAGCTCAAGGGTCCTGGACTTTAGGAGAGTGGATTTTAAAGTAGTGGGAAAGTGTCTTAAAAACAGTCTGGCAACAGTGGATAGCACAGGTGGGGTAGAGGAATGTAGAAAAATAAGGGAAGGCATAGTGAAAACAACCAGCCTCTGTGCAAAAGTAGTGAGTAAAAGCGGGAGGAAAAATAAAGGTCACTATGGTACTCCAGGAAGGTGGCCAAGAAAGTGAAGGAAAAGAAGGTGGCATCCAGAAGGTAAAAAGAAACAGGAGGGAGGAGGATAGGGAGAAAGACCAGGTTAACAGAGAAATCTGTTAACCACTCGCTCATCGACTGGGTCTTTACCACACACCCCCACTGGGTCAAACAAGCCGGTATTCTTCCAGACTCCCTCAGCGACCACCACATAACCTTAGTGGTGTAAAATCCACTGCCCCAAATCCCCCATTAAATCTGTAGTCCAACGCTCCTATAAATCCCTCAGTCTAGCCCCTGTATTAGATGACCTTGCACTAGCAAACTGGGCCCCTGCCCCTCCTACGATCTCCATAGATGATGCCTTCCTACACTTTAAAAACACATTCCTCAGTGTCTGGAACACACACCCCACTGTGTCATACAAGAGTACGAGGAAACCACCTACCTTGAATCACCGAAGAACTGACTGCAAGTCAAATCACACGGGACAAAGTCTGGAAAACACAAAAATCCTCACACCTCCCACAACACCTCTCCACATACTGCATGCTCCGTAACAAGTGCACCACAGCCACTCGTCTTGCAAAAGCAGAGTACTTCAGCAGCTCCCTCCAGTCAAACCTAAATAAACCCTCAACATTCTGGAAGGTCATTCACTCCCTTTTCACCACACTGGCCGCCAATCCCGCTCCAATGCTAAACGTTATTAACTCTCTCCTATCAGAGCCCACAGCAGTCGCCACCGAGTTCAATGTGTACTTCATTTGTGCTGCCACCCTCCTCTCTTCCCTGCCCAACACTACACCTCTTGCACACTCTACAGACATAAAGACCCAGACTAGGCCTCGCTCCTTTTCCTTCAAAAAGGCATCTCTGAAACCGAGGTCCTAGATGCATTACTTTCTCTCAACCCTTCAAAAGGCAAATCCCCGGATGGATTAGACCCCAAACCTCTATACCTCTCCGCCCCCACTATAGCAACACGCTTGCCAAACTCCAAAACCAATCCTTTGCTGCCGCTGCCGTCCCCCATGCATGGAAGCACGCCACTGTCATCCCTCTGCCAAAAGGAGGTACCCCTACCTCCCTCTCTAACTACCGCCCTATCTCCCTCCTTCCAGCCCTAGCAAAAAAAAACTACAAGAGCACCTTGTGCTCACTCAACTTACCTTCTTCCTCACAGACTCCAAATTCTTCACGCCATTCCAGTCTAGCTGATAAGGCTTACAGACACTATCCTGACAGGCATGGACAGTGGACTGATCACCTCAGCCATTTATGTCAAACTTGCAAAAGCCTTCGACTCTGTCTCCCACCCCATATTGCTCTAGAGTCTCGCTGAATCATGCCTCTCTGTCACAGCCACAAACTGGCTCAGATCATACCTCTGACAGAGCTCAGTCTGAGTCTCAAATGTGATCTCCACCCCCTTTCCCTTAACTACCAGTGTCCCACAGGGGTCGGTTCTTGGTCCCATTCTGTTCTCTATATTCCTAAATGACCTGCCACTCATCTGCTCCACTTCCTCAGTCCACATGTATGCAGATGATACTGTACTCTACTACTTGGGCTCCGCCCCTGATGTGGTACAATCAAACCTCCAAGCTGACTTCAACAAGGCACAGCAATGGTTTAGCTCACACCAGCTCTCCCTAAATGCAAAAAAAGTGTCACTATGACCTTCGGCACATAACACCTGGCCAGACTCCCCTCCCTTCCCTACTTCGCCACCCTGGATGGCCAAAAACTTGAAGATGTCTCCTCGATCCGTTACTTGGGGCTCTAGCTAGACAGCCATCTCTCCTTCTCGGACCACATTGATGCCATCTCAAAACAATCTACGCCCCATGCTCAATGCACTATACAGGAAAAGCAGCAGCCTCCCTCCCCAAATCTAACGTGAACTGGTCCTGAAGAGGATACTGCCCTCCACAGACTACCGTGACACTGTATACAGTGCAGCCCCTAAGTCCACCCTATCTAAACTGGACACACTTTATAATGCCTTGTTCTGCTTTGCTCTCGATGCCTCTCCCCTCACCCACCACTGCAACCTCTACCGAGCCCTGGCACTACCATCCCTCGAAAACTGCTGCATCTCCCACTGTGCTAAATTTGTCTCCAACCTATGGCTCGGGTCCATCCCCTCCTACCTTGACACCATGCTCACAGATGCCCCACACCCCCTCCCATCATCTTAGATCCAGTGACTCCCGCCAACTTTCAGTCCCTAGTCGGAAGACCTCTGCCAGTCAAGCTGCCTTCTAACACTGGCTACCCAAGCTCTGGAACGCCCTCCCACTGCAAATTCGGCACACCTCCTCTTCCTACTCTCTACCACCCTAGCAAAATTCCTTACTACAAATTGCTCCTGAACCTGCCATGCCCCACTAACCCCTCCCCAATGCCTGACCAGAGGCCTTAGCCTTGCTACAGAAGCTGGCATATTAACCCCAACCTTGCATTTATGTCCTGGGCCTATTTTGGTCTATGTACTGTGTATAATTGTGATATACGTCTTCCATTTACAGCTGTTACTGCTGTGCTAATTTACCTTGTCTGCTGCTTCCTGTGACAAAAATTATTTGATGCTATAATATCCTAAGCATTCAATGTACGCTGCTTGTATATTCATGCAATCGTGTATCCTTATGCTGCTTTTTATTTGCTTCTGTTAACTGTTCACTTGATAACCTGCGTGTTATCATAGCCATGTGTACCCCGCCCCCCCGGTGGTACCGGGAGATTAACATCTTGTTGCTCAGTGTGCCTTTCCTGGTGAAACAATTGCTATAAATAAAGAAGCAGGGAGGCCAGTGACGTAAGTAAAAGTGCAAACAGAGGAAGAGATTGTCTTACGGGTGGAATTCCCAGAAATATTAGATTCATTCTGGATGCCGGAGGGGGGTCATTTTAGACTGACAAGGATAATTTGGCTGAGGGGACTGGGATCCCAAGTCAGTAGAGCTACTGGTGGAGGCTCAATATTGTTAGAAGGTAGTGCACACTGTACACTCTGTACTAAAGCATAGTTATTATGGATGCTGTCTTTTAAGGTGGAACGTGCAGAGTAGGAGTTATGGGTTAAGACTAAATTGGTCTGCTCTATGCCCCTTTTTATAGACCCTGGAACTGGTTACCAGTGTCCAGTCATCATTTTGATCAGTATCGTCAGTGTCATCCTCTCTAGCCCGCTTTCTCAGTGTGGATTTATTTACATTGATCTCTGTACTAGAGGTATGGTCTACATCAAAATTAACAACATTAGAGTTGGAATAAGATGCTGGGTGGTTAAGGGGAGAATGAGAAGCTGAGGGATATATAGTGATATCCTTGTTGGGCTCAGTGGGAAGAAAGGAATTGTTTAGTGCTTGGAAACACACTTATCAGCTTGGCTATTTTCCAACTGATTTAGTCGCTCTGAATACATTGCTATTTCTTCATGTAGTTTATTTACTGTGCATTTTTCGCAAATATACCCATCATTTGTACTCGACGGTGTTTGTACCAAATGATACATGAAACACGTCAGGCATTTAACTCCTACTTCACCATCCAGAGTCATGATAGTTAATGATGCAGGCACAATTTCTTTACTGCCTGGCTGTACTAGTACTAAATTAAGAGGCTCCATCTTCTCTTTATCTTGAATATTTACAATTTGAAACAGTATCTAGCTGTTTAGTACACAGTAGACAATAACTTCTACCTCTGTCTGGTCACGATACCCATTAGGGCTTCTTATACTGATACATCTGCGGACCAGTTCTAGATGCCAAATCGTGCATGTCTTCCAGCGTGGCCGTTTACGCCAAATAGCGAATTAATGACCGCATGAGCACTTCCGGGTCACAAGCAGCACCTACACGAGTAATTAGCCCAATATTAATATAAAAATACATAAAAGTGCACCTCCACTTATGTGTAGAAAAAGAAGTATGCAGCAAAATGCTAAATACAAAACTTCAGTCCCCCCGATGAGTTGTAGTTCCCGTCAGTCAGGACAGAAACTACAGCTCCTCTTCCTGCTCCGTCGCAGTCGCAGGGCTCAAAGGTCATGCACAGGCTCGAACAGAGACCGTGCAGAACTTAGTTTCTGTTCAAAAGTACACTCCCTACTGTCAGCAAACACCACTGACTCGGGACATATAGCTTTGTGACCTAAACTTACCTCACGGGTGTGAACAGGGTGCAGGAGGGGAGCACGTTTCAAATGAAAAAAGTGCAACAGAACAAGAAAAATGTGCAACAAAAGTGTGTGTGTGTGTGTGTGTGTGTGTGTGTGTGTGTGTGTGTGCGTGCGTGCGTGTCTTTAAGGGGGATATGAAGAAATAACTATTTCATGGAACGAGTGGTGGATGCCTGTAACAGCCTGCCGCCAGAGATTTTATTTATGAGATGTTTATTTAATTAAATGTGCACTGGAGTTTGGTAACCAGGTAGGCTCACTGAGACAAGCAGTCTTTTCCAGGAGTGACCCGGAACTAATTACATCAAATACACTGAGAGCACATTTTATTTATTGAATTTTGTTTACCGGGTAGTCCCACTGAGACTAAGGCCATGTCCACACTGGAGCTCTTATATGCTATACGAGCTTCCAAACCTCACTTTGTCTGCACTGGTAATGGTTTCAAAGCATGTCTGAAAACCATGTTTAAACCCTGAAAGCAGCAGTTTTCAACACAGTTTGAAACTCAACACACTTCACTCACTAGTGTGGATACAGGTCAGTACTGTGTTCACAGTTCTGTCGTTACTGTTTATCCTCCAAGGAGCCAGAATGCAATGCTTCTGTATACCATGATGCGTTCTCGGCGCAGGTGCCATACAGCTACAAATGGCAGAGTCGGCATCATAACCCACTGTGCACGAACTGGCCCAATTTTGACAGCTCCAGCAATTTAACCACATCTCCACATAATTAATGGTTTAAATACCAAAAGTGCTGTATTCAACACAGCACATTTTGATAAATGTTATTGTGCGATTTTTTTCCTTCCCCTCATTCTTGTTACACTGAGCAGCTGAACTTGTTAAACATATTTGACAGAACTAACAGGAATTTACTACTTAACTGGCATACGAAATATACATATACATGATGAGCACGAATGAGATATGGAAAATATCCTCACTCCTGCACAGCAAGTTGTGCATTCTCATGAGTGCTGAAGGCATGAGTGAAAATACACAGCTCAGTCTGCAGGAGCGACAGTATTTTCCATATCCTCATGATATGCCCATCATGTGTGTGATTTATACCACAGGGGTGAGAGCTTTAGGAACCTTTTTCCTATTCCGTGCGTTTCCTGCTCATTCTGTGTGTGCTGTCAGAGTGCGTGTGTGCGCGTGCGCTTAATGGACTGGAAGTCAGAAACAGCAGTGAGTGTTTTGCAAAGCTAATTGAGTGAGTCAGAGGCTCAGTGAGAAAGTAACTGCTGCGGGTAGCACTGAGAAACAGACGGCTTTGTAAGAGTTTCATTTAGAATCCAGGTTGTTTTGAAGCAGAGATCAGCACAGTAATGGGCTAGGAATGTTAGAAACACAATGGGACATAGGTGAGTCTTTTTGCAAAGCCGAGTACGTTGCAGCTTCAGTGAGAAAGAGAAACCATTTTCTGAAGCAGTTTCCTTTAGAATGCAAGCTGCAGTGCATTTATCCTCACTCGTGCCAACAGAAAAGTATGGATAAATGTCGATATCGTCACTTTGCTGATGTCATCAGGATTTATCCTTACTGCAGTGGAAATAACACAGGATATCCAACTGAGAAAGCACTCACCCCTGTGGGGGGGGGGGTGTATATACCTATATACATACACATATACATGTACACACATATACATATATATACACACACACACACACACACACACACACACACACACACATATTTTATCTGTCGAAGTTTAAATAACAGACTGCACTTCTCACCATGGCTGATAGAGGTGCAACCCGGACAGATGATACTTGTCTGCTAACTGAGTACTGGCCACAAGAGCAGGTGCAGAATGAGCTGGTCAGTTTCCAATGCAATACAGAAATTTATGAAAAAGTATACCAATATCTAACAGAGAACTGTACTGAGTCTACAGTGGTGCAGTGTAGACAGAAACTAAAAAAAAAAAAGGGAAGTTTCAGGCTGGCCCACCAGCAAAGCAGCAGTGCTACCTCTTGCAATGCCGACAACCCAGGTTCAGACGCAGACCCGG
This sequence comes from Neoceratodus forsteri, assembly GCA_016271365.2. Taxonomy (NCBI): domain Eukaryota; kingdom Metazoa; phylum Chordata; order Ceratodontiformes; family Ceratodontidae; genus Neoceratodus; species Neoceratodus forsteri. Next base: position 159,109,747 of record JADMNL010000025.1, read on the forward strand.
GGTGGCGGAGGGTCAAGTGTCTAAGACTGCTCTCCTCCAGGGTGGGGGGGGGGCATGCTTCACTGGCCTCTGTCGCGAGGCAGCCAGAGCTGGAAGGCTGGGGAGATAAGGCAGAGGGTATGTGCGCCATGACATCACTGCATGCCACATCTCCCAAGGGGATTAAAATAATGGAAAGAAACACCCCGGCCACCACAAAGATGAGACGTCCTCTGCAGGCCTCGTACCTGGTGACTCAGGCTCCTCCCCGAATCTGGATCCAGTCCTGGCGGGTCGAGGGAGTCCCCACCACCCTGCCACAGAGGGAAAGCCGTGAAGAACAGGAGAGGTAATCCCTGGGGGAAGCCGGGGTGACTGGTCTGGGAGGACCAGCAGAAAGGGGAGCCAGTTGGGGAGATAGCAGCATATAAATAAAATAAATTGAAGTACCATAAAGCAAAAGGTGGCAACCGGACATCGAGTGGTGGTCATGTTGTTTACACATTTTATGATGAGCTAGTTTAATAACTGGGAACAAAACATATGTCGAAGCCTCCTGAGGTGCCTGAGGCTATCTCCACTGAAGAACCAGACTGATGAAATCTGGGGACCCGATTTTATCAATTACGTTTTATTAATTTAATATCACAATTAACCAATTACAGTAATGAAGAATTTCCAACAACATTTAAAAATATAAAACAGAAAAATACAAAACTACAAAATACATAATATTGTGATACTACAGTAATAAAGTTTAAAAAAGCAGTAAAATTTACCAAATTCTTGAAACAAATTCTGCAATAACTAATGAATTTTAAGAAAATAATCCTGTAATGCTTCTATATACTCAAAAGCAATTAAGTCAGTTACTACTAAAATTCAGTTTCCCCTTAATTTCCAGTGAAAAGATATGAGTTACTGTGAAAAGAACAAGAGCCAAGAAAAACAGAAGGTTACAGGAAAGATAAGAGAAAAACTGAAGAAGGGAGATAAAAAGGGGAGGGTAACTTTGCAGGCTGCCACATACTGGAAGTCTCATCTAGAAGAGAAACTACACTGCAACAAGACAGTTGGCAAAAAAAAAAAGTTATAGGTGTTCCATTTGGTCAAGAAAGATAGTTTTTGTCCCAATAACAAATGAGCCACTCTCTCCAATCGAAGGGACTCTAAACATTGTCCTCCATTCATCAATACTAGGGGTTCTTCTTTCATCCGTCCAGTATATTAAAATAATCTGTTTGATTGCTGCTGCAGTTAAACTAATAGAGTATCTTCAGCTCCTTAGTCGAGCATTTACTTACTCTATAAGACGGGTCTCTAGATTCTTATCAATTAGCTAGGAGACTGGCTCTAATTAAGCTCTGATGTCTGACCAGAATTTTTTGTATTTTAACTCCAAAACATATGAGATAGGTGTGGAATCCGTTACTACAACCTGACGCAGTTAGAAGCGTTTCCAAGGCCCATTTTGTGTACGTGCCTAGGAGTGCAGTACAAAGTATGTAATGTTTTAAACAATTAATTTCAGGATTTCAGGTTAACTGTTTTGAAAGTCCAATAGTCCGCCGTATTTCTGGGTAGCGGACTTTTCATTCTTAAATTACTTTCCTGGACAGAAAAAAAAGGCACTTTTTTCAAAAAAGCTTAACCGGGAGGTAAGGTTTGCAGGGGCGGGAGCCTTCCTTTAATAAAAAGAGGGGGGGGAGGCAAGATGGAGAATGGTTGGGGAAGTAGGAGAGGGATGGTTCAGCAGGGGGAGGAAGGGGTGGGTACACCCATGGTGGTACCAAGTAAGGAACGGACTAACCACAGAGTGCTAGAGGGGATGAGGGTGACCTAGGTAGAAGCACATAGGACTGGGGCAGCTGGTCTGTAAAGGGGGTTCAGGGGATGATGCAGTAGGATTAGGGGAGGGAAAGGAGATGGTAAAGTGGAGAGCCAGGGAGGAGAGAGACCAACTGGCAGGGGGGAGACAGGAGTGTAGGTGGGAAGGGAAAGGATAATAGAAAGACAACAGTTGGGGAAGGAGGGACAGCAGTAGGGAAGTGGAACAGGAAAAGGTAGCTCAAACAGGAGAGGGTGAGTGAAGGGTAGTGGTAGAGTTGTAGTCGAGGAGTTCAAAGTGAAGCGAGGTAGGATGGGCTGAGGAGGAACAGCAAGGAAAGTAGGCGTCTCCCAGGAGCGACAGCAGGGCATATACCGATGGGTGCACACATTTAATACAAGGGGTGGGGAGAAGTCACATGTGGTATTTCACCTAAACAATGACCTAGCTAGATGCAAAGCAGGCCAGTACAGGAGTGGTTCAGAGTGGTGGGGCAGATTTGCAGGGGAGGTAGCTAGATCAGTAGCCTTCTCGAAAGCGCCACCAGTGTCTAGAGTCAGCAAAGCAAGAAAAGCAGGATTGAGGATTTTAATGGCTGGCTGAGGGAACTGGTGTGAGGAGGAGGGATTTGGAAACGTTGGGAACCTGGAATGAAACCCCTCAACACACCTCATAGGCTGATCTAAGCTGGAGGGGAACCAGGGTGCTTAAATTTAAACTGAAGGGGGGGAGCCAACACAGGACACAGTTCCCAGAATTTCTCAGATCTGGGCCAGCCAGTCCCCCCTCCCAAGTAAACAAAAGAGGGGGTCAAGTAAGGGAGAACAGAAAGGGCTTGGGGTGTAGTTTTCCAGAGCAGGGATAGCCCCCAGTAAAAAAAAGCACAGGAAGGTTCAGTAAGGGAGGAGAAAGTCAGAAGAATATAAGGGACTGGGAAGAGGAAAGCATAAGAAAAGAGCAAGTGAAGAAGGAAGGGGCTGGCACTCAAGGAGGAGGAGTAGGGAGGCACTGGACAAAGAAAGGAGGGAGGGAAACATGAGTGGTGGAGGGTAGTGGCCTTCAATGCGAGAAGTCTCAGAAACAAAATGGATGACCAGCAGGCCATCAGAAGGGAAGATGGATCCGGTGACAGTAACCGCTACCTGGGCTACCCCGAACCATGACTGGGACCTCTCCAGGGTACACCTTCTATATGGATGGGAAGAAAAAAATGACTTACCATAGTAATATTGTTTCTTCCCAGTGATGCTCAGGTATTCACAACTTTATGCAGTAAGCCTTCTAAGCAGAACTGCCCGGAGAGACGGAACATATGCAAATGATGGAATCTTCTGCATGAGCCACTTTTCAAATGCTACATTCTACTAACTGCCTTTGCTCTAAGCCCCTCAGATTTCTTAGAAGCCTGGAAAGACAGGCCCACGAGGACTAAGTGCAACAATAACAACAATATTGAACATAAAAAAAATAAACAACAACAAGAACAACAAGAACAACAAGAACAACAAGAACAACAAGAACAACAAGAACAACAAGAACAACAAGAACAACAAGAACAACAACAGGAACTCCTTTAACACACAGAAAAGGCCTCCAACAGGTGGGCATAGCATATGAAAGAATACCCCTGAATGTCAGAATCACCTGACAAGGGGGAAATAACAATAGTGAACACAATCACAACATATGTGCCAGAAATGGCATTCATACCCCCGAGAGCACAGTATACAGGAGTGCAGAGGCTAAAAAAGTTCTGGAAGGGGAGGTAGGGTGGGAAGTTATGAATACCCAAGTATCACTGGGAAGAAACAAAATTACTATGGTAAGTAATTTTTTCTTCTAATCCCAGTAATACTCAGGTAATTCATAACTTTATGCAGACTACAAAGCAGTACAACTAGAGGTGAGCACAGAACTATTTTGAAAACAGACTCTGCAGGACTGCTGTGGCAAACCTAGCATCACCCCTGGATTGAATATTCAGGTTATAGTGCTTCGTAAAGGTGTGTACTGTTAGGTAGTTGCTTTACAGATGTCCACCATAGGAACATCCCCCACAGCTGCTATGGTAGCAGCTGTGCCTCTTGTAGAATGGGCCCTAAACCATGTTGAGTGCTCCTTTCCAGCCTTAGAGTAACAGAAAAAACTGGATACTATCCAGCAAAGAAAAACTGACATTTTAATGCTGGGTTACCCTTTCCCACATTTCATAGGTCAGGAACAGCAGTTTCCTGTCCTGCCTTTAGACTGTAGTGGCTGTCAAGTAGTAGCTAAGAGCTCTTTGACAGCCAAACTATAAAGACTCCTTTCACTTGAACCAAAGTGTGCAGTGAAAAGACAGGCAAGGTAATGAATGGTTTGGTTCAAATGGAAATTAAAAAACATTTTAGGAAAAAACTTCCTGTTTGTTTACAGGACCACTTTGTCTCCATGGAATGAAATATAGTCATGTTCAAAGCAGTGAGACTGGAGCTCACCGATTTCTACGACAGTCATTACCATAAGGAAATAATTTTCATGCGACATATTCTCAAATAAACTGAAAACATAGGCTCAAAAGGGGAACCCATGAGCCTAACCATACACACTTTTAGGTACCATGCTGGCACCGGTTCCCTGCGAAGGTGTGTGCAAATGGGATAGGCCTTTAAAGAACCTTTTGAAGACAGGGTCTGAGGCCAGAGAAACAGAAGCATTCTGTCCACTGAAATATAAGTATATGCTTTTAAGGTACGGGAATGAAAGTCCACTAAATGCAATAGGTAAGATGGTCCAGCACAGCTAGGACACCAGCCTGTACTGTTATGGGTGAAGCCCTTAAAGGGCCTTTTGGAGATAGGATCTGGAGCGACTTGTGCGACTTGAAACATTTTGTCAAGCTGATATGCAGGCTGATGCTACAGCTAGGTGGACCTTAAGGGTGCTGGACTGCAAATCCCATGAATGTACATAGGAAAATAATCAATCAAGCACAGCTGGGACCCCAGCATTTCCTGGTACCAGTTTCTAGTTGAATACCAATTAGAAAAAACCTTTTCCATCTGAATCAGATTTTCTTAATAGAAATATTCCTGTAACCACGTAAAATGTCCAAGACATTTTCAGTAAAATGCAAGCCTACATATTGTAGGCCCTCAAGAGCCATGCCTCAAGCCTGTGTTTTGGGTACAGGAGCCTCCCTTGGTTGGAGGCTAGCAAATTGTGCCTCAAAGGAAGGTGCATTGGTTCAGACCCAGACACGGAGAGTAGCAAAGAGTACCATCGCTGCCTGGCCCAGTCTGGTGCTATCAAGAGCACTGATGCAGACTGGCATCTGAGCTTAAGAAATACTCTATACACCAGAGGAAAGGAGGAAGAGCATGTAGGCGCTTCCCTGACTAATCCAGAGCCAGAGCATCCAGGGGGATTGTTCCCGTATCCAGTGGTCTGATACAGGACAATGATAGGTGGTGGTTCTGGTGGGACACAAACAAGTCTACCTCTGGGGTGCCCCACCTCCTAAAGATTACTTGCACCACCCGACTGTCCAAGTCCCATTTGTGATAGGACTAGCCGATTTGAGTTCAGGTATCGGCCAAGGTACTGTTCTTACCTGACAGGTGCATAACCTGCAGGGGACCCCCCCCCCCATGGAACATCCTAGACCGATTCCATATTATCATGAGTCCTGTGAAGGGAGGGCTTGACCTTATCCATCCCTGCTTGTTTGTGTAATACATTGTGGTGGTACTGCCTGTTCTGACATGTACCACCTTCCCTGTACTAGCTGTGTAAAAGCCTTTAGTGCCAGTAACACTAATCTTGGCTCCAATAGGTTTGTGTGCAGGAGTGACTCTGCACTGGGATGGGATGGTGTGAACCCCCAGATGGGAGCCCCATACTAATAGAGATGCATCTGTTGACCGAACTACTGATGGGGACTCTTACTGAAAAAAGGGGCCCCTTTCCTCTGGCTGGTTTCTTCTTTCCACCCTTGAGTGACCTGTAAAGGTTTTTTGTTGAAAGAATTAGTTCTGAAAGAGGGACCTTTCTCCCAGTGAACCCAGAGGTGAAACCGAATGGAAACACAGAAACATAGAAGTTAATGGCAGATGAAGACCACAAGGCCCATCCAGTCTGCCCAGTTCTTTTTCTACCTTATGAATGTGCCATTGACCTTTGCTCTGTCAACGGTCCATCTATTCATACTCATCTGTATTGCTCCCTTATGCCTATCCCATGCCTGTTTGAAGCCCTGCACTGTATTCATATCCACCACTTCCTGAAGTAGGCCGTTCCTTGCATCCACCACCCTTTCTGTGAAAAAGAACTTCCTCACATTACCCCTTAATCGGCCTCCCTCTAATCTCATACTGTGTCCTCTTGTCCTGCTACTTTTCTTATATTGAAACATTTTAGACTCTCACCTTGTTAATGCCCTTAAGGTGTTTGAATGTTTCGATCATATCACCTCTCTCCCTCCCTCCCTCCTTTGTTCTAGGGTATAAATAGAGCTCCGTTAATCTGTCCTATGTTTTCTGATGCAGTCCCTCTACTGCTTCCTCTACAGCCTGACCCATCTCAGTACCACACAAGTCAGTAGGTAGTAACCCACTTACATGACTCTAGTACTACACACATTGGCTAATGGTAACAAGCTAGTATTACAGTCACATACAGACATAATATCCCTCATCTATAACCTGGATTCCAGGACTATGCCAGTGGCAGGTGTCATGGGGCCAGTAGCTAAAGAAACGGTCTTTTAGCTTTTAGTTTGTTCAGGCTGAATGAGCCCGCTATCAGTGGAATACATCTTGCCCTGCCGAGAGGCAGGTAGGCCTTGCCTTGCAAGGTATCTAGCTCTGCTCCTATGAACCGTAGTGCCCAAGCAGACTGAAGGGCAGAACCCCTTTAGATTTATCAGGAACCCTATAGACTCTAGGAGCCCCTGGGTGAGTTGCAGATACTCCCACTTGCTGGGTTGATTTTATAACCCCCAGCCAGTCATCTAGGTATGGGAAAACTAACACCTTGTCTTCGAAGGTGTGCCACAACCCCTGCCAAGCACTCTGTGCATACTCTTGGGGAGTGACCTGATGGGAGTATGAACCTGAAGTACTTTCTGTAAAACTCCCTTATGGGGGTGTGGAAATAAGCACCCTTTAAGTCCAGTGATGCCAACCATTCCCTTGTCTGGAGTGTTGGCAGAATCAGTGACAAAGTTATGATTTTGAACTTTGGCGTTGTTAAAATACCTGTTTAGTACCCTAAAGTCTAAAACAGGCCAGCACTCCCCATTTTCTTTGTGGTACCTTTTGCTGCACTAGGACAGGCTCCACTGTCTGACAGTAACAGGTTTTGAACCTCTTCTTCCAGGAGTTTTATCCTTACATCTGTAGATGGTGCCAAATTTTTTTTTTTTTTTTTTTTTAAACCTGCTGGAAGGTATTTCAACTCTGAGACGATCCTTAACCTCACTGTGGTGCCTGAAGTACAGTGATATGGGTACTGCTGATACTGAGGCACAACTCGGGCCTGATAAAAGAAAGGATTGGTGTGACATGATCTGTCTCTGCCTCCCCTTCCATATGTTTTAGTGGAGCCTTCTTTTGCAGAATTGCTACTGTAGGTGGTTTCGTATACATCCACCTTTGTTGTGTAAGGCTTTATCTTTCCCGCAAGAGGGAATTACCCTCAACTGGAAAATACATACCCTAGGTTTGGGTATCCTGAAAGAGGTTTGAGACCCTCAGCCAGGCAAACCTCCTTTGAGCCACTGTATCTGCCATTCATCTGGCAGCAGTGGCAGAAAGGCAGCAGCCATATGGCTGCTCCCAATCTTAACTGTTTCAGCTAGATCATCTGACAAGGAAGTCCGAGCCTAGACTGCCATAGTGAATTTTGGTATTGAGCATCAAAGGCTTGAAAGCTGTGCTGTCAATTTTTCTGGAATCCTTGGTAGGAGGATGGGATGCCAGGGGCATCTTCGCCTCATTACAGGCTGTCACTTGTACTACTCCTTGGTGGACAGGGTGGGAGAATAAAAATTCAGCTCCCTCCCAGTCCAGCTGATATTTCTTATCCAGCCTCTTTTCAAGAGGGGAAGACTGAGCTTTGAATTTGTAGAATCTTTAAAGCATCTTTCCTGAAGAATGTATTCACAGGAATGAGAAGCTTTTTAGTGGGTGTCAGCCCAATCATTTCTCACAATATGAAAAGTGAGGAATAATCCTCAACTGCTCTGTGGGAATAGCCCAACTCCTGCTCAGGGAAAACCTCAGTTTAATAGGTTCCCCTTTTTTCTATTTAATCATAAACACATTCTTCCTCTTAATAACAGAAAGACTGAGCCGAGGAGACAGACTGCTTTGCAGGGGTCTGCTGCTGAGAAACAGACAGTCCTTGCAAGCCTAAATTTTTTTTTTTTTTTTAAGCCATTTTTCCACATTTTCTCCTTGAAAGGTTTACAATTTCTGCAAGAGTTGTTAGGCCTTACAGCAGGCACAGAAGTCCCCAAATGCTGTCCAGCAGGAGGTTCTGTGTTTGATTTCTTTGACAGAACCAGGGAGTCAGCCGGTTCAGCAAGTCTCTTAGGAACTGCTTGTATACCAGTCTCAGGGGTAGCAGTTACCATAATTGTTGTGGTTTCAGCCACAGTAATTTATTTAGGGTGTCTGCTAGTCAGAGCTAGAGGGACCCTTAAGAGGTGATAACTTTTTTCCTTTAGTCTTATCCAGGTATTTTTCAATAGTTCTCAGGACATGTAATGCAGATTTCACTCTGCTTGGAAATGTACAGGCCCAGAGAGGCATACAAAGACAAAATATCACTACTCTCAACACAGGATTCAAAACCAGGATCACCAGTTTTCTTTCTTGGTTTTTCTGACATTTTCCATATAAAACCGATAAAAGTTGTAACTGTTAAAATAATGTATTTATTTAAACTTTAACATTTGCGGTCGGTTCCGGAACAGATGAACCGATTGAGAACCATAAACCAAAGTAAATTAACAGGGGCTATCTGTTCATGAACCGGTATTAGCGGTTCTTAAAACTAAATTAGATAATTAAACACAACTAAACTGATTTTTTTTTATTCAGAAAACTGCGATAAATATAAAATAAACCTCGGTCCCGTTCCCCCCCCCCCCGATTATATAGAACCAGGAGAAAGAAAACTTACAATTTAAACACTAAAACTACAAGTTTACTTTTTAAAAGTACAAAAAGTAAAAGGCAGCAAATTAAATGTAAAGAATACTGATACATATTTTACAAGTTCTCACGTCAGAACAAGATGAGGAGAGGATCTCCTAGCGTTTAGTCTTGCCATGCGGAGAGAGAAATCCGATGGGTTTAGAGCAAAGGCAGTTAGAATGCAGCATTTGAAAAGTGGCTCCTGCAAAAGATTACATCATTTGCATAGGTTCCATCTCTCCAGGCAGTTCTGTTTAGGCGGGTTACTGCATAATGAATTACCAGAGTATTACTGGGATTAGAAAAAGGGGGGCGGCACTGTATAAATCAGCGAGGGCATTACAGCCACAAAACAGGAAATGGGTGGGGAGAAAATTACAGGCACTGGGAGTGCAGATTCAAATGGCAGCAGGAAGAAAACTGAGGTTGGGTGTAGCTTATAGGCTGTCTAGTCAGGACGAAGGTAAGGATAGGGAGATGGGTAAACATGATCAGGATGGCAGCAAAAAGGGATGAAGTGGAGGTAATGGTGGAGTTCAGCTTGCCTAAAGCGGAATGGAGTGTCCAGTCCACCACCTTTCACAGGTGCCAACTAATCCTGGACGCAGTTCAGGAAGGGTTCCTGGTTCAGGGGCGACCATACTGAAACGAGGGAGAGCCATCCTAGACCTGGTATTAAACAGGGATGTGGCCAGCCTGGTGGCGCTGAGTGTTGAGGTGCTGGACGCCACACCTCACACCACGCCAGCAACCTGGGTTCGGGAATGACCTTGGGCCGCCGGGGGTGGACAGGGGCAGGAGAGAATTGAGCGTCCGTAGGACTGCTCTCCTCTCCTGAGGAGGGGGGGCACAGTCTTCCAGTTTGAGTGACCTCTGGCACCGGTCTTGGTTCACGCACTGCGGAGACCGCAACTGTAAGGGGTATGGGAGCTTCAGCGGACGTCCTGGGGCTGGGTGCAGGAGCGTGCCCATTGCATGCTGGACATCATTGCATGTCCAAGCTCCCAGGGAAACAAAAGAAAATAGAAAATAAATAAAAATAACGGCCTCAGAGATAGGCAAAGACAGCTCCTGTGTGCCTCGGCCACACTCCTGCAGTCTAGCCCACTGTCCAGGACCACTCCAGACTCCAACCCAGTGCACTGGATTGTAGATAGAGCACCAGGCAGCCCCGCCTCGGGGGGGGGGGGCTCAGAGCCGGGGGATCCGCTGGGCTGGCCTGAAGCAGCGAGTCTCAGACATGGGAGGTAGAGCACTGGGACATAGGGGGTTGCTGGAGAGAGTTCTTCTAGAGCAGGAAGGAAGGAAAGGCAGGCTACACAAAAAATAGGGATGTTAGGGACATCATACTTCACTGAAAGAGTGGTGGGATCCTGGAAAAGGCTGCCAACAGAAGTTACGAAGGAGAAAAACGGGGACTTCAAGCATGCATGGGATAAACATAGGGGAATATGAATAAATAGGCAGGAAGGGGTGCGGATTGGAGTCCAGTTAGCAGGCTAGGTGGGCCAAGCAGTCGTTTTCTGCCAACAAATTCTATGCATCATCAGGGTGGAAGAGCCACTGGGAGTAGTGACCACCGAACAGTGCGATTCCATGTCAGTATGGACAAGGAACCATCAAGTACGAAGATGTTAGTACTGGATTTTAGAAGGACAAATAGGACCACTGTTTGTCAGCTGCTAATGGTGGCTAGTGGTTGGAGTTCTTGGTGTCATGTGGCCTCGACACGCCACTGAACACCCCCGCCCCAAGGATGCTGCCGCGGCCAGAGAATTTCTGAGGGTGGTGGGCGAGCTGGGAGAAAATTAGCCACTCAGCCGACCGGATGACGACAGCCGATCCCCGCTCGCCACAAAGCCTGGAAGTGTCCATGCTGACCCCTACAGTGCCTGGGATACGCAGAATGCCTATGGGCAACTCTCCTCTCCCAGATGACCTGTGGTCCCTCCCGAAGGGATAAGTCGGGTTACTCAGGTCATGGCACTTACAGGAGTGGCAGATGACGGGATGTGGCAGCAGTAGGCCTAGGTGGCCCAAAGGAGTGGCCAACTGTGGGCTCGGGGGAAGCATAAATAAATAAGAAAAAAAAAAAAGAATGGGTGAAATATTGAGGAATACCTAGCTATACAAACAAGAACACCTAGCTCCCCAGGAGGAAAACAGGAACTATAGATCCCATTTTGCAAAATTACAGTGAAAGTTTATCTATACTCGCTTGTTTAAAATCTTTAGTTTTATCTGGTTGATCTTGCTATCCCCCACTGGCCATTATTCTCCCAAGGTCCCCAGTGGCCAGCCCTGTGATGACAACTGACTGGCTAAGCTGTGGGAGATATCCATTTGCCCGTAGGCATACTGTAAATGCTACTGTCTTATACAGCGCATTATCATGCTTATAGTACCGGTAGCGATCAGCAGAGAAAAGTGCTTTCCTTCTGTTGATCAATACCAATACTGTAAGCATGATAATGCACTGTAAGACAATAACATTCACAATATGCCTAAAGGCATATAGATGTCCCCCGCAGATTAACCCATCAGGCACGTCAGAGGGCTGGCCAAGGGGGACCTTGGGAGAATAATGGCTGGTGGGGGAGGAGGTTGCAGAATCGACCCAATAAAACCAAAGATTTTAAACGAGTATACATAACATTTTACTTTCCTTGTGATTTTGCTAATCGGGACCTATCGATCCGGATGCTTTCCTTCTGGAGAGCTGAGAGTTCCTCTTTAAGGTAGATATGGAAGTGGATCAAAAGTGACCATGATCAGGGAAGGGAATCACAGCATCCACCAAAACATGCCTTTAATAGAAGGGGAAAAATCTAAAGCCTGGAGACCAAGTTGGTTCAACAGGGAGGTGAGCCAGGCAGTGCAGGACAAGAATGCCATGTGCAGAAGTGTAAGATGTCCTGAATGAAGGAAGATGAGAGGGCCTACTTGGAGAAAGCCAAGGCTAGTAGGGCAGTCAGGAAGCTAGGAAGGAGTAGTTAATTACATACGGGATTAAGGGAGGAGAAAAGGCATGCTCAGGTACATCACTAATAAATAGGGCTTCAAAGGAAGGCATTAAAAAAAAAAAAAAAAATGATATAGATATATAGATATAAAAATAAAGGTGGTCAGGGACTTTACCAAACCAACCAGGGTGGACCAATGCCACAAAGTAGGATTTCTCCCCCCCCCCCGATACAGGTTGAGGGGTTTGGGGGAAAGAGTCAATTGGCAAAGCCTCATTGAGACTCACGACATATCAGTGGAAGTATCCGGTATGGGCATTACTCAAAACATATCTAATGACTTCTTGAAAGAGTCCATGTTTCCACTCAAAACCACAGATTCCAGGTAAGGCATTCTATGTTGCTTTAATTCATTGGTTGAACCAATTTCCCCTCCTATTAGTCCTGTATAGGGCTCCCCTTAGTTGCAAGCAGTGTGATCTAGTAGACTTGGCACTTGCGTTTCTAGACAGTCCTGAGATTTCCCACAGGTCCTTGTTTTGAAATGCCTTATAAACATGACATACACCTTCCAGTTTTTCTATAGGTCATAGAAAATGATCCCAATTCTGAGAGCCTATTATCATGATAGGTTTTGTTGATGTTTTATTTTCTTGGTAAGTCTCCTTTGCACACCTATTAGTCTCACACTCCCCAGGTTTTATGGAGTACAAAAAGGTGAACCATATTCTAATATCTGTCTCACCAGGGCAGTGTACAATGGGATAATAAACTTCACAGTCTCTCCTCTGGACATGCCCAAGAATACAGCCCATAATTCTATAATTTTTTTTTTTTTTTTTTTTTCTGACTAGCACGGTTATTGAAATTTAGTGCATTAGTAATAACAACCCCTAGATCTTTTTTGTTTGTTGTGCAATCTAATAATTTATTTTGTATTCAGCTCTAATATTGTTGTGGCTGAAGTGCATCACCTTACACTATTTTGTTAAATGACAATTTATGTCTTTGAGCCCATTGTTCCAAATGAGAATTCCAATTGAAATTGCTCAACTGCTGTTTTGTTTATGATGGCTCCAACCTCAGTGTCATCTACGTATCTGCACAGCCAAGAGCCTCCTGTTGTCTTCATAGATGACATATGTTAAATAAGAATGGGCCCAAAATAGATCCCCGTGGCACCCTGCTTGTAACAAAACCCCAAGCAGACAGATGTCCTTGAATACACACTCTTTGGTGTATGTCACTCAACCATGAGTCTACCTATGCAACCAGGAGGGGATGAAACCAATTAGATTAGTGTTCGTTTTGACCAGTTCTAAATGTGGAACTGAATCGAAGGCTTTGGAATAATAGCAGTATACCACATCCACTGGTAGCCCCTTGTCCAAAGCAATACTGACCGGCTCAAAAAAGTTAGACTTGTTAAGCAGGTTCTCCCAGATACAAATCCATGCTGTGTAACAAAACAAACAAAAAAAAAAAACCCAACCCATGACGTACATCATGTTTTTCCATATTTTTCTTGACAAAGCCCTCCATAACTTTCCCTAAAAATGGATGTTAATCTGGTAGGATGGTAGTTTCCCCAATTCCTTCTTGTCTCCAGATTTATAGATTGGAGTGATGTTTGCCTCTCTCCATTCTGGGATAACTCTTCCTTCTTTTTTGGTTTGTACTTTTTGGCTACCAGCAGGCCCACCCATCCATCAGCACCAGTCCTGAGCACTTGCCTTGCTCTCCAATCGCTGTGCCCCTGCAGACACCCCCTGGCTTACCTCCTAGGGCAGAGCTGCGGCAGCAAGCGATCCCATCTATGATGTGAGAAGGTGTTAGAGAACCGGTGTTGCCTTCCTGGCACCCCCCTCCGGGTGAAGTTCAGGGCCTGGTGGTGCCGCAGGACTTTAATTGGTTGGCAGGGAGGTGGAGAGCAATGAAGGCCAAGTGCTGGCGGGCTTCATCCTTGGTGGCCGACAAGCGTTTTCTAGACTGCCCCAGGGGCGGGGACATGCAATGACATCCAGCATCCGCCCCACCCCTCCTGCATGCTGGCACCGGTCACCTGTGGTCCCTCCAGCCTCTGCCAGGGATCCATCAGGTGCTGGATACTCTACCTCCCTATGAGAAGGGAGCAGTCCATGGGATGCTCAATCCTTCTCCCAGGCCAGCCAACTTCCCAGGTCCATTCGCAACCCGGCGCTGCGGCGCACAAGTGGAACTCCAACTACTGAAATAGTGGGCCGGCTAACTCTTCCTTCCCTTAATGAGGCATTAAATAGTACAGTTAGAGGGCCGGCCAATACATCTGCCAATTCTCTGAGAAACCCTGGGTGCAAAGCATCCAGTCCCGGAGCTTTATGAACCTTTAGTTGTTCATTTCTTTAAACCTTCATCTTTTGTTATATTACTTATTTGTAATTTACCCTGAACTGTATAACTTGTGCTTGCCCCGTTCTTTGTGCTGGTAAATGCTTAGAAAGTTCTCACTGAATTTGTTTGCCATTTTGCATTCATCATCAAATGTGGAATCCCCATCTCAATCTTCCCATTGATTTCTGACCTCCTTTATGGCTTCCAACAGAACCAGAAAACTTCTTTTTCTTGTCTTTTTTTTTTGTTTTTTTTTTTTTAATTATATATAGTTGCTAACAACCTCTGCATCAGTTTCGTCCCTTTTGATTACATTCTTACATTCACTTTTTTTTTGTGTGTGGGGGGTTCTACTTATTTTTTTATCCAATCCTGCTGTCCCTTCCAATCACCACTCCTTCTGTCCTGCAAGGAGTGACGACCCCTCAACCTCTGCCGACCAGCTTGGTCTGGCCCTAGAGTGCCACACTGCCATTGGGGGCCCTTTGATGGCCCGGATTACCCCCCGGGCCGGGCAAGGAAAGGATCCCCTTCTCTCCCCCTTGCCCCCTTCGGCAGCTACACATTGGGGTCTGCCCCGGTCAGAGGGTGGTAAGGCCGGCTCCAGAGGACTTCATCCAGGCGACCGGAGGACATTTTCCTCTGAGTAGCTTCCCCCCTTAACCCCGCCCTCTGATATGCCAGTGCAGAGAGTCTGCGTGCTGATGCACGTCCTCAATGCGCCAATCTATCCTCCCCCTCCCAAGCTCCGTGATGGAGCTGGTGTTCTCAGAGAGTCGGGTATCCACCGACCCTCTCAGGACATCAGGCACTCCAACACGCCCCTGGCATCCCACCCCGAGGGAGGACAGCATCCGCTGGGACGCTCCATCCTCCCTTCCCCAGCCGACCCCCGACAGTTCCCAAACCCGGGTCACCGGCGTAGCGCGAGGT
>JADMNL010000025.1:159135000-159172500 GCA_016271365.2 Neoceratodus forsteri
TTTAGGGGGTGCATTTCATCCAACCCTTTTATCTGTAGTCCTAAACTGGCAGTTTAAAGGGTTCACATGAACCAGATGGATTAGTCTGATGCATCTATTCAGTGCTGCCAGTCTGCTAGACCCTAGCTCGTGAAACTCATGGTTTCTGTAACATATGTCTCAGACGTCACTAAATAGTGCTTCAGTTTAATCAAAAATGCAAATTGGGAAAATAAATCTACTTGGCTATATAACATTCTCTAAAACTATTTTAGTAAATTACGGAATGCTTTACCCTCAAACTTGAAAGCTCTCAGATCTTTCTAAGTATTCAGATGACAGCTGAAAATTCTTTATATTGCCAAAATATGATTACTCACTCACGTTTTAATGAAACTGTGCAGCTAAATCCAACGTGTGTAATTACGGTTGTAGAATGCATAATTTTGTACAATAAAACTGTGCAGCTGCTCCGCTGTGTCCCAGGGTTCATGGGCGAAAGCTGCACTTTCTGTCCCATACCATTTACCAATAACCATAAATAAAGTATTAATAAAAGTCTTAAGATGGGTCAGTGACATGAGCTGGCAGTGTAGCATAGAGGTTAGAGGAACGAGGTTTGAATGAGCTTGATACATCCAGCAGACCAGATCAGAGTGATTCTCACAACCTCCACTTGCATACTGTGGCACTCTGAGCAAGTCACTTAACCGCCCAGTGCTCCCAGGTCGCCCCTGAAAACAGGCACTTGTGCCTAGTGGGCACTACCCAGTTACCTAAGACTAAAATAAAATAAACAGGCATCTTAATACAGTACTGAACTTAAAGGTAACTACATGAATTGTTACTAAGTTTACAGTAAGACAAGGATAGTGTAGCCTTTTTTTTTTTGGACAAAAAATTATCTGCCAAAATATTTTCTTTTATGCCATAGAGCAAGAAAAAAAAATTACTCTCCGCAGTAATCTTTCTTCCAAGGGTCCTTTAGCATCAGTAACTTTTCTGTACTTAGCTGGCTAGGTGCAACTGCCCTGGAGGTGTGCCTTTAAGAGATATTTAAATGAGCGTAAGGCCAAGCTAATCAAAAGACAGGAGAGGGTGTGATCTGAGTGAGAGCTGTTGAATGCTTCAGAATTTTTTCAAAGAAAAACGAGGGCAAATGCCCTAAAAAAGAAACAGGATTCAAAAAACATGCAAATGTCCACAAAAGTGGAAATAGAAACAGCAACATGAGCTAAAAACTCAAATAAGAAACTCCAAATTTTGTAAAAGGTGACATAAGAGCCATTCAGGTGAACCAGGGAGGAAGAGTGGGAGCTTACTGATGCTAAAGAACCCCTTGGAAGAAAGAATATTACTGCGGTGAGTAATTTTTTCTTCTTACCCCAGGAGTCCTTTAGCATCAGTAACTTTTTTGCAGACTATCCAGTAGCACCAAGTGGGAGGCGGGCAGAGAACCTACTTAGGAAAGAGGAACCGGCCTGCCAAATTTGACATCAGATATTTATTTTCTTTATTGAATTGTTCCACCAGGAAAGATACACTGAGCAACTCAAAGCTCGTCTCACAGTACATCCTGGGGGAACTGGGGAAAGGGATGTACAGAGTGAGAATTCATAGAGACATACATTAGAGGGTGAATACATACAATTTCAAAACAGGTTCAAGGCATTGGATACATAGTAGGCAAATGCAACAGTTACATTACTGGCAGTTCATAGGAGATGCATACATACATACATACATACATACATACATACATACATACAGAATCAGTACAGTGTCAAAAGCATAGGATTCAAGGTAGACAAATCCATAGTTACATTACAGGCGGTTCACAGGTGATGCAGAAGCTGCAAGGGTGAAAACATAAAAACAAAGACACCTTTTTAAGAGCTAGGCTATATAGGAAAGTATAAGTGCAGGTGGGGGGGATAGAGAAAGGAGAGAGAGCGAGAGCAACAGAAACAGAGGGAGAGAAGAGGGGTAGATGGGCAAGGAGGGGGTCAGGAGCAGGTGCAGCTGGGTGTAAGTAAATTGTGCACAGCAGAGGTAAGAATATAGAGAGAGGTAGCAGATTTGTGGAGGAAGTGCATTCCACATTTTAGGCAGGTGGTAACAGAAGGCTTTTTGGCCAGAGGATGTAGCTCTGCAGGGGACAGAGGGTACGTGTGTCAGCCTGGGATCTCAGGAAATAAAGGGAGTGAGTAGGGGTGCCAACAGAGGAGGAGATATGAGGGAAGAGATCCAAGCCAGAATTTAGAAATGAACTTAGCACCATGTAGCGCACGCCGGTAGTGGAGGGGAAGGAAGTGGAGGGAGTGGTAGAGATCACAATGATGGGTGCAGGGAGGGGCATCAAGAGCGAAACGACAGAACGAACTGAAGAGAGTCCAGTCTGGATAGGTAGGACTGTAGGGCAGCACCGTAGACTGTCACAGTAGTCAAAAATGGGCATGATCATCTTCTGTACCAGCTCACGCCTGGCGGCGAGCGGGATGCAGCTGCAGTTTCTATAAAGGGTCCAGAGCTTGGGCCTTAGTTTTTGAAGAACAGCATCAATATGTACAGAGAAGTCAAGGTATCTGTCCAGCCAGATGCTGAGATACCTGAATGAGGGGGAAGTCCTCAAGAACAGTCCCATCAAGGATGAGAAAGGTTGGGAGCGGACAGCCTAGCAAGTCTCTGCCTTGTGCCAAGGGACATGAAGACTGTCTTCTTGGCATTTAGAAAAAGTTGATGAGAACTAAACCAGAGTTGGACTTTAGAATCAGGCCTTGAGGTGAAGAAAACATGTCTGGGTACTGCACGCCCATCTGAGGAAGGGTCAGCAGGTAGCAAGTCGGAGGCACGCGAATGGGCCTGTTGCAGGACATTAAGAGGAGAGGGTACAAGGCTTGCCTGGGCCAGTTCAGAGCCACTAGGATCATCGATGCAGGCTGCTGTCAGAGTTTCAGCAAAACCCTGAATATCAGGGGAAAGGGAGGAAATGCGTATAGGAACCTCCCTGACCAGTCCAGGATCAGGGCATCCAGAGGAAGTGTTCCCGGAACTGGGGGCCTGCAACAGTACTGAGGAAGCTGAAACTTGAGGAGAGGTAAACAGATCCACGTCTGGTGTGCCCCACCACCTGAACACTGTGGGCAGTACTTGCTTGTTCAGTGTCCAATCGCTCAGACCTTGACTGATGCGGCCTAGCGCATCCGCCAGAATATTGAGTTTGCCTCGGAGGTGAATAGCTGAGAGGCTGACTCCCAGGGAAAATGCTAGAGACCAGAGCTTCAAAGCTTCCAAACAGCAGTCCTCATCCAGTACCACCCTGCTTATGTAGAACATTGCAGTGGTGTTGTCCGTTCGAATTTGAACCTTCTGCCCTTCTATGCTGGAAGCGAAAGCTTTGAGAGCTAGTAAGACTGCTCTGAGTTCCAAAAGATTTATGTGCAACTGTGACTCTTCAGGAGTCCAGCTGCTGCCTACTGAGGCACTGTCTAAATAAGCTCCCCAGCCCAAAAGGGAGGCATCTGTGGTGATCACCTTTGTGGGAAGAGGAGCTTGAAAGAGAACCCCTGCCTGCAAGTTTGCGGGGTTCTTCCTCCACAGCAAGGTTTGGAGGAACTGCTCAGACACAGGTATCAACTCTGAAAATGTGTTGCTTCTCTGAGACCAGTGAGCTCTGAGGTAGGCTTGCAGGAGTCTCCATCCTGTACCTGAACCCTAGAACTACTGCAGTCATAGAGGCCATATGTCCCAGAAGTTTAAGGAAATGTCTGGCTCGCCTTGGCTGTCCCTGGGCAAAAGAATCTGCCACTGAAAGGAAACTCTGAATTCTTTCCTGCGGGAGGAAAGCATATCCCTTACGAGTGTCCAGCTGGGCCCCTATGAAGGTGAGCAGCTGAGTGGGTTCCGGGTGAGATTTCTTTAGGATTTACCAGGAAACCCAGAGACTCCAGAGTGCGTTCTATGAGGGAAAGATTCCTTGACCTGGCAAGCAGACTCTGCTACTATGAGCCAGTCGTCCAGATAGGGGTAGAGTGTGACACCCAGTCTCCTGAGATGTGCTGCTACCACTGCGAGACACTTGGTAAAGACTCTTGGGGCTGAGGACAGGCCGAAGGGCATTGCAGTGAACGGATAGTGACCCGAATGAAGTCTGAACTTGAGAAACTTCCTGTGAAAGTTCCTTGTTGGTATGTGGAATTAGGCATCCTTTAAGTCGAGGGAGGTTAGTCACTCTCCCTGCTGTAAGGAGAGAGTAACCAGTGACAAGAGTAACCATTTTGAATTTTTTTTTTTCCCCCAGATGCTTGTTTAAATATCTGAGATCTAAGATAGGTCGCCACTTCCCAGTTTTCTTTTGTGTCAGAAGATACCTGGAGTAGAGGCCCTTGCCCTTCTCGTGGGTGGGGACCCCCTCCACTGCTCATAAAGCCAGAAGGTTTAGTACCTCCATTTTCAACAGCGGTATCTGTGCTGGGGACAGGTCTTGACACCTGGGTACGCTTGAGGTCTGGCAGCTGCTTGAACTGTAATGACAGACCCTTCACCATCTCCAGCACCCACTTGTCTGACGTGATAAGGGACCAGTGCTGAAGATAGTGAGAGTGTCTGCCTCCAACCAGAAATGAGAAGATGACCTGGACACTCACATCAGGACTTAGACTGAGGCGCAGATGGCTGGGTAGAGGTGGCTTTTTGGCCCCTTCTGTCCCCGCCTCTGAAAGATCCCCTGTACTGGCTAAAGTCAGATTGGGGATAGGGATTGTAAGACCTGGGAACAAAACTTCTGCCCCCAGTATCCCTGGGACGGGATCTCCAAGGGGTGGTGGGTTTAAGCTTGGATGAGTGGCTCTGCCAGGAGGCCTTGTACTCAGATTTTTCATGTAGTCAGTGGTTCTGTAATCAAACATTTTGATCACAGGGAAAATCCATGGCCTTGTTCCAAGTGTCTGTGGTCAGACTGGTTGTTCGAAGCTAGGCGAAGCATCTCGAAAAGATGGCATGGGCCATCGCTCTAGAGGCTGCATCACTGTAGTCATCTGCCACGTGGAATTGGTACATAGTAACTTCCAGGGCAGTTTGACGTATCCACCAGCTCCTGCACCATAGAATCTGATCCATTGTGAGTGACAGCCTGGACAGATTTATAAAGAGCTTTCTGATATTTGGTGAGAATGCCATGCAAGAAGAAAGCCTGAGAAGCAGGGAAACTGTGGCATACATTTTCTTTGCTATAAAGTCAATTTTCTTGGAATCCCTGTAGGGGGAGAGAGAGCGACAAGGAGATTCCAGCTTTCTCACAAGCTGCCTGCTGCACTATACTTTTGTAGCTAGGGTGTGCAGACAGGAACTCAGTACCATTTTTAGACAATTTGTATTTTCTCTCAAGCCACTTAACCCCCGATACTGAAGTGGGGTGTTGAAGCACCTTCATGGCATTTTTTTCTAAATGCATTATAGATATGGACGACCAGGGTCTTAGAGGATGAAAGACCCTTCATCTCCCCATAATCTTTATCGACATCCTGGTTGGGCTCCTGCCTAGGGAAGACCAGGGTATCCAGCATATTTTGTATAATGTAAACCGAGGAAGGATCCTCGTGGTCACCTAGGGGATCCCCAAGGTGAGGCCCTCAAGATCGATGTCAGGGGCATCATAAAATTGATCATCTGCGTCACCCTCCCAGTCTACAGAAGACAGAACTGTGGAAGAGTGCTTGCCAGCCTCAGTAAATAGAGGACCCATCTTTTGAAGGGTCTGAAACAGTTGCCATGCTTTTTCCATATCTTGCACTGGCAGAAGAACCTGCGCAGTTTGTAAGCGTTTTGTTTTTTCTGTATGCTTTAAGTTGCCTGTTGTCTTGCTATTGGCTTTCCCAGGAGCAACGGGAGCATATCTGTCTTGACAGTTTCTTTTTAGCCACTTCAGAGGCTTGATCAAGCTTCCTTTTTTCGTCACTCTTATTTTTCAATTTGTGAAGAACTTCGTCATTGGAAGCTTTATTTCTGGCTGGGATCTGGAGGGTTCCTCAGCACCTCTGCTTTTGGTATTACTGTAGTACTTTTGAATGGCCCCTCCTCAGAAACCTTTGATTTATCCTTAGCCATAATTAAAGGTTTGTCTGCTATGTCCAATTTAGGCAAAGCTAACCAGTTCTGGACCTACTAACTATAATATTTCACTTTAGTTGCTTCTTACAGGATTGCTGGTTTTAGGAATGACTGGACACCATAAGTAACTTCTAACAGCTCCTGAGGTTTATTCAACAAACATACATTAGATAGATCAGCAGGCCTCAGCAGAACTACTACTACAATCTGCTCGTGCAGTTTCTAAAACCCAGTTCCACCCCAGACATACCATTGGCCCAAAACTGCAGGGGGATGTGGACTAAACCATTCTACACTGTTACTAGGGTAAGTTACCATATACTACACTAACTGAGTGCAGGTTTCTGTGGAAATGCCACCGGCCAGTCCTGCCCCAGTTAATAAACTCTGTCTACTACTAGTGCCTTTTTTTTGGTTATAAAACTGGGATCTGTACCAGTAACAATCTTAACAGAAACCCATTAATACTCAACTGCGCACAGGTGGCTGCTGGACCCTTACGGACAGTCCTGACACAAATGATACCAAGATCCAGTAATAACAAAAAAGGTTTCCTCGTAATTGCCAATCTAGAGAGAAAACCCCCAGGCACTGTTTATTTGAAATCTACTGCAAGTGCCTTGCGGTAAACCCCGCGAGGTTGGAGGTAAACAAGGCAACTGTCCCTAATTAGACTTTTCCACAAGAATTTGCCTCACAAATGAAGGAAACCGTCAAAAACAAGCACCCGCGATAAAATTAGGCTTTAAACTAAATAGTTGCAATAAAAAAGTCAAAATAGCGCCGTTGTGCTAAAAATAATTCGTGCAACGCTAATTAAAAAGTAAAGCTTTCACTCAGCACACTAAAGGAAATCATTTATGAGGAAAACTTTACCCAGATAAGCACTAGGAGGTTGTCAACAAGGAAAGTTGGGAGACACCTCAGAGGCAATATTGCTCAGTCCAGCAAAGAAAAAATTCTGAAGCATTCAACAGCTCTCACTCAGCTCACACCGCCTCCTGTCTTTTGACTGGCTAGGCCCTACGCTCATTTAAATCTCTTAAAGGCACACCTCTGGGGCAGTTGCACCTAGCCAGCTAAGTGCAAAAAAGTTACTGATGCTAAAGGACTCCTGGGGTAAGAAGCAGGAGTTGTTATAATTAACATTTGATTACGCTAAACAGTTTTAAAATTTGTCATTTCAGAAAAGGTATCTTTTTTGGTTCAAATAATGGAGTGGCAGAGCTGGCCCTGAAAAAGGTACCACCACTTTAATGAACACAAATCTATCGCAGGGCAAACAGATACTCAAAATGAACACCAATATGCTTAATTTATTATACTGTACCTGAAAACTCTCCATCAATCGCTAGAAAATCTGCTTCTTCGATTGCTTCATATACAGTTGTTAAGCTTTCTTTAAAATCTGCAAAGAAAAACAGTCATTTAGCCAACCAGATATAAGAAAGATGTTTGGCTGTCAGTCACTTTAATCCTAGCAACCAGTGCTAGCCAGTAAAAATCTCATTTATACATCAAAGATTGTGGGACAATTAGCACCTGAAAACTGCCGGATTTTAAGAAACATTCTTACCCTAAAGGGAATGTGTACCCTCCATCCACAAATACAATATGTAATTCCACCAATCCACAATCAATCAATCTCCCTATGAGTGCATTCAGGTCTGATTAAGAGTACCCCACACTAGTGAACTGCAGCACCATTTCCAGCATGTGTGGCTGACGTAGTTAGATTAGATATGCTCCACGAAATGCTCTTTCAAATGAGGTATTAGGCTCACCTGTAGCTGGAAGCCCTCCAGAGATCTGGATGATTGAGTCTGTTCAGTATGCAATGAAACAAGCAAGGGTATGTAAATATGCTTTCATAATTGCACAGCTCGAGGGTGCCATTAAACACTTGCGAGACAAGTTCAATTATGAAAGCATATTTACACAGCCCAGAAGTGTCTTATGGCACTTATAACTGAGTTTTTTTTTTTTTTTTTTTTTTTTTTTTTAATAAAACACAACATTCCGGTCACACAAATTGAAAACAACGTTTTTAGAGCTGCAAAAAAGCCAAATTTATTTGTGATTAAATAGTCCCTGTAAACTGAGCTCAAACGAAGCCACTAGTAAACAGAGCTCAATGGAGCCCTTACACTATGCAAACAAAAGTCCAACATTTAATGTCCTGGTAATAAAAATGAAAGACATCACCAGTGAAGGCACTGTTCTGCACAGCTGTGCTGTTCTTCGGACACTGGATTTCGTTGTCAGGAGTGATCGTGGCTATTTCTGCAGTGGCGCTCAGTGGGTGGGTAGTTTGCTACATTGCTGACTGGAGCTGCAAACTGTGTTGAAACTGCAGCTGTGGTTTCCATTGGTTTTCTTTTGGTGTCGATGTCACATACTATGCCAAGATTGCCACATGAATTCTGGTTAGGTGAAGTGGTGTTGCTGGGATGTGGCTGGTGCTGGTCGTTGCTCTTATGCCCGCAGAGAATGTTGCTCCAGGTACGTCAGTTGTCCATCGATGCACTCCAATAGCTTTGTAGGTTACTCTCACTTCTTTGGCCAGTAATGGCCATAATCTCCCTTGACTCAGGACCTGCCTCGCTTAGAAGATGTACTGCTGTGCTCTTAAGCATTCCCCCCCCCCCGGGTGTACACTTGGCCCAGGTTTCTGGCTCCCAGGTGCAGTACCTTGCATTTCCCTGCATTGAACCTCAGCTTAAACTTTCTAGACCACCTTTCCAGAGCCTTCAGGTCCCCCCATAGGGCCACCCTCCCCTCCTCCCCGTCCACCATCCACCCCCAGTTTTGAGTCATCCGCAAAGAGACTCATCTCACGCCTGATACCCTTCCTCATGTCAGAGACATAGGCGTTTAACAGGAATGGCCCCAAGGACCATTCCCTGAGGGACCCCACTAATGACCCTCCTTGGGGATGGGCCTATTCCACCAACCACTCCGGTCCTGGAGCCAATTTCCTATCCATCTGATATCTGATATCTGGTTCCCCACCCCCATTTCTCCCAGCTTATTCAACAAGCCCCTGTGAGGAACAGAGTCAAATGCCTTGCTTAAGTCAAGAAAAAGGACGTACACCGGTCTTCCCAGGACCAAGGCACTCGTCACCCAGTCAGAACTCCACAAGGTTCGTCTGACACGATTTCCCTGGGACAACCATGCTGCTACCGCCCAGGCACCCCGACTCTTTCCAGACCCCCCAAGACTCTCCTTGACAATGCCCTCCATCACCTTGCCCACCACTGATGTCAGGCTGACGGGCCTGTAGTTCCCTGCCACTTCCTTGATCCTCCTTGTGGACAGGCACTATATGCACCACCTTCCAGTCCTGGGGCACCCACCCTGTCCTCAGATGCTGAAAAGCTCCGCCAGGGGTTTTGCCAAGACATCCGCCAGTTCCTTCAGCACTCTGGGATATAATTTATCCGGCCCCGATGCTTTCTCTGTCTTAAGAGACCTGAGGGCTTCCCTCACTCTCTGCCGTGATTTCCACCTCCGCTACCTTGTCCCCCTGCTTTGCCTCTCCCCCTTCTGCCAGTGATGGCCTCCCTCTCCCCAGACCCACCGATCAGTAAGGGGGCCCCCTCCTCAGTTTCACTGTCTCCTCCCATGTATGATGCAGGCCCTCCATTTTCCTTTGTGAAAACTGAGGCAAAGTACTCATTTAGTACCTCAGCCTGCTCCCCAGGTCTTGTGCCCATCCTCCTGTTTTAATCCTGCTAATCTGCCCCTTCACCCTCAGTTTTCCCCCCAATGTATCTAAAGAACCCCTTGTTCCCTCTCCTAATTTCCCTGGCCAGGTTCTGCTCCTTCCTTGCCTTAGCCACCCTCACCACCCTAGTGGCCCTTCTCACCATCAGCTCGTACTCCCCTCTATCCCTTTCACTCCTTGAGCACTTGAAATGCCTACAAGCTGCCTTCTTTCCCCTCACCACCTCCTGAACCTCCCTGGTCCACCAGCAGGGTTTATGGGCTCTACCGCATTTTCGTCTTACTCTTGTACAGGCGCTGACAGCATCCTGCACCCCCCCTGACGATTTCCCACTTACTGCCAGCAGCCATGTCTGGCCCAATCCCATCCAAATGCTTCTCAAGGATCCTTCCCATTTCCTTGGAATCCACCCCCCTGAAGTCAATTACCTCAGTCTTTGTGCAGCCTTCTACCCCTCCTAGGTCCAGGCAGAACCAGACCGTGGCATGGTCACGCCCCAACAACGGGTCCCTTACCTCCAGGCCCCCAATCTGGTCACTGTCTGCCAGGACCACATCCAGTATCCGCACCTCCTTGGTCGGTTCCCCCACCTGCCAAGTTAGGAACACTTCCTGAAAGACATCCAACAACCTCTGTTCCCTGGCCAGCTAGGACGTCAGTCTCCCAGTCCGTTCCTGGCATGTTTAAGTCCCCCAACACCACCGCCTTTCCCCTGCCCAAACTGCAGTGTCTCCCCACATCTGCCACCAGACTCTCCTCCACCAGCATGGGCAGTCAATACACTGCTCCTACTTTTTTACTCTCTTGCCCCCACTCTTGTTATTAAGGTGACCCAAATTGCCTCCACAGTTCCCTCCGCCTCCTCCACTCCTATGCCAATGCACTCCGTAATAGTTGTGAATCTGCTCTGCTAAAATTAAACTTCCTTAAAGAAAAACAGCTTGGCTCCAGGGGTAACCCGAAACTTACTTGGAGGTACCTCAATGATCTCACTGGAAGAGGAAAATCCTATGAACAAATCAGCCTCTCCATAGGGGGCAACCTATTATGGAACCTCTGGCCATTGCCAGTCACTTCAACTCCTACTTCGGTGACGTGGACAAATACAAAATAGACATCTCTCTGGACCCCAGGTCTCCCATGCCCCTCACCCTGGCTTTTATTTCCACTATCTCACACCCCATGATCAGACTCATAAAAACTAACAATCCCAGGCCAACCCTAGGCCTTGACAGCATTGACTACTGCATCCTTAAACTGGTCTGTGAATCTATTACCCTCCCACTAATCACTCCCTCTGTACAGGGAGCTTTCTGCTCAAATGGAAATGTGCCACCTTAAAACCTCTTCACAAATCTGGCCCCAAAAATGATGTAGTTAACTACAGGCCTTTATCTCTCCTAGAACCACTGTCCAACATTATCAAGAAATCTTTCTCAGCCAAGCTTGAATTTCTTGATTAATACAATCTTCAAACTGGTTCACATCATGGTTTCAGGGCCGGCCATAACATTGAGACAGCACTCAAATTCACGAACTTCATTAACAAGGCTAAAGATTAAGGCCTCTACATCAGCTCAGTGTTTGTGGACCTCACAAAAGTCTTCGACCTCGTTAACCACAAGGTACTCCTCAACATCCTCTCCAGTCTCAATTTCTCTTGGGATGTTGTAAACTAGTTTTCAAACTACCTCAGCCACAGATCTCAAAACTGATCGAAGGAGTTCTCGCCGACACCTGCCCCATCAAATATGGAGTCCCCCAAGGGTCCATTCTGGGACTCCTCTCTCTCGTGGCAGACTCCCTCCCAGAGATTTGCAAGTACACAGAAATCATACTTTACGCAGATGCTGCAGCATTATTCCGTAAAGAAAAGGATCCATCCATCCTCCTTAATGGTTCTCCTGCAAGAAACTAGTCCTAAACAAAAAAAAAAAGTTAGTGGTTTTCTCGGTGTCTAAAAGAGCTGCCACCTTCGATTTCACCCTCCTGGACAATGACGGTAACTTAATAGAAAGAGTCAGAGTTCAAGTACCTTGGCCTCCTTCTTGACTGGCACCTAATCTTTGAACTCCACATCAGTCGGCTCACTAAAAAAAGCACACCAAAGGCTAGGCATGTTATACAGAGTCAAACCATACCTTATCTCCAAATCCAGAACCCTGTTCGTCAACAGTTTCCTGCTCCCCATCTTGGACTATGGTGCCCTAATCTACCACCCCTCCCTCTCCCAAAGAGAGCTCTGTAGGCTTAGGACCACCTATCAACATCATCTGGTTTGCCACCAGCCTCCCAGGATTGACCCACCACTGCGACCTTTACAAATCCTCCAATTGGCCTCCGTAAAGGACAGGCTGGACAGCAAAATCCCGACATTCTTCTACAATATCGCTCAGGGACCCTTACAGAGCAGCATCATTTTTCCCCCATGTCGGCCCACACAAGGTCCACCAGACTGTCCTCCTCCCACTCCTTCGCTCTCCCATTATGTCAGACTCCCTATGGTCAACACGCCCTCTCCTACAGGAGTGAAAAACTGTCCCATAGGCTGCCCCATTCCTAGATCAATGCCCGGACCCTCAGACTTATTTCAAGTACAAACTAAAGAGTTACCAGTCTAGTTTCCTAACTTGTAAATGCTCCCATCCTCGATTGCCATGGACATCCATGACATTTTTCTACAGCCTACGATGATTGTTTTGTGTATACATTTATTAAATTGTACTTTGTATACCCTCTAAACCCTTTCTGTACAATACCATCTTGTATTACCTGTAATGTTCCTATTTGTGTATAACTGGATGCTTGTGAAAACGGGCAATTTTTGCTCACATTCTTTTCCAGTATAAAAAATACACTGAACTGAAACCGAAACTGGACCACCTAAAGAAACCTCAAAAGGAAAGAAGAGGAAGGGAAAATTGTTTAACCAGGAAAGCACACTAAGTCAGAGCTTGTTTCCAGGTGCGACCTGGGAGCACAAGGAAGTCAAGAGACTTGCTCAGGGTCATACAGTATGCAAGTGGGGACTGATGGGATTCAAACCTAGGTTTCCAGGTTTACAGCTCGGTACCCTTAACCACAACGCTATACTGCCTCCTCAATAAATAAATGTAAACAGGCTATTGGAACAAAAGCTGCTTCTGTAAAACAACTTGACTACCCCATTAGTAACCCCCATCGGTTCTGAAGTTGCATCAAAAAAAAAAAAAAAAAAAAATCATCCTGGGCCAGGATGGCACCCCCAACCCTACTGACACTGACGTCGGGTGTAAACTGTGATGACCCCTCCACAGCCTCAAATGCAACAATTTCTTCTCAGACCTCACTGCCTACACAGGGGCTCCCCCCTCCCCCTCGCTCTGTCAAACTGCACCCACTACTACTGGACCAATGCAATATCCTCCTTTCACCTCAAATGAGAAAGAATCTGAGAAGTACAAACTCCTGAAGCAGATACTCAAATCCAAATCTGCTGGCTCCAATGGAATCGAGCCCAGACTTCTTAGGCTTGCAACCTATGAATTGCCCTCCACGTTAACCAGAATCTTTAACCTATCCTTCAACACTAATACAGTACCAACTATTTGGAAAAATTACAAACTTAGTGCCTGTGTTTAAAAAGAAAATTAGCAGCAACTACAGACCTATAGCCATTCTACCAGTACTCAGCAAGATCATGGGGGGCGCCTCCACCCAGCTAACCACCCTATCCCTCTTCCTACCGTTTCCTCTCCCCGGCCGAATATGGCTTCCGCCGGAACCATAGCCAACTTCCTTGATGGCTTAGGTGGTCTCTCTCGTTCCAGAGAAATCATTTTCCGTGATTTTAGCCTTAACTGGTTAGCTGCTCCTAGCCAGAGTATGTGAACTTACTAAATACATCTCTTGGAACACGTTATTTCCTCCCCAACAAGGCACAACTCCCACTCCTTAAACACTACAATGGACTGGATTGCCACTAAACGGGTAGACATGATCCTCCAGGCGGGCACTCTGTCCGACTATTAGTGACCATACCCCAATGTACATTTTTTGGGCTCCAAAACAAATAGTCTACCTAAATATCGGTCTTTTAGAAATTTAAACTGCCCTGATCTTGCACCTGTCTTCAGGGATGCAGAGGCTATTAACTGGTACTATCTCTATCTGCATAAGGACGTCTCAGCTGCAGTTGATTCCCTCTCTGCTACCCTCCGAAAACTGCAGGACAAATATTTCCCCACTCGCAACCAGGAGGATTTTGGGGGCCAGAAACCATTGGCTATCAAAGGAACTCCTGCCACAAATGAAGGCCTGGGATCGTAAATGGAGAGCCTTTAAATCATCCAACTCCTTACAACTTTGGAATGCATATAGAAAACTGTGAAATTCCTGCAAACAGGCAGCAAATTCCCTAAAGTGCACATTTTACCGTGGCCAGCAACAAGCTTCCCTTAGTATTCGTCGTCCTTTGTGGGCCTCCTTAGGGTCGCTCCTAAACCCAAAGGAAAACAAGCAAATTTCTCGACTCTCATCCCCCCCTGGGCCTTGTCTCTGATCCGGTTAAGACTGCACATACCTTCAATAAAATGTTCACTGACCTTTCCTCTTACCTCAGCCTCCCCTGGCCTAAAAGAAGCAACCAGACCGAGTCGCCAATGCTTTAAACACCCTGTCACCCCCTTTCTATTTCAGGGCCACTGGGTAGAGAGTCACTACTAAGCTCCTAAAAAGTTTAGGAAACAGAGGCAGCCCTGGCAGTGATGGACTCTACCCAATTTCTCTCAAGATTATCTCCCCAGCCATTGTTAAAAACACTTACCTTCATATTTAACCTGGCCCTCTCATCATCCACTGTGCCTGATGCATGGAAAGTTGCACACGTGGTACCTGTCTTAAAGGCAGGTGATCCCCTCTCCCCCGAAAACTATAGACCCATCTCACTCCTCCCACACCTCAGCAAATCAAAAAAAAAATCACCCATCACCAGCTATTGGAACATCTACAGAAATATAAGCTCCTATGTCCCCAGCAGCATGGTTTCTGGAAGCATCACAGTACCTCCTCTGCACTAGCCCTCTTCTCTGATCACATCTTAACAAATATGGATAAGGGCAAGGCCACTGGAGCGGTGTTTGTAGACCTATCCAAGGCCTTTGACCATGCTGACCACCATCCTCTACATTCCACAGTACTTCGGTTTGGCTGCTCCCCCGATTCTATGGAGTGGTTCCACAGTCATCTCTCTGGCAGATCTCAGGCTGTCCTAATAGGTAAAGACTTTTCCGCTACCATACCTATCCATATGGGAGTCCTCCAGGGCTCTGTACTTAGCCCGCTACTTTTTTCCATGTTCAATGCTCCCCCTGCTGACAGCATAAACTGTCACACCCTTCTTTATGCAGACGACTTAGTCCTCTATTACAGCGATAAGTCACTTGAGTCCAGCTCATCCACCCTCTCATGTAACTCGGCCTCTGCACAACATTGGTTCCTCTCCAGCAGGCTCCTAGTCAATGAAAAAGAGACAAAGGCTATGCTCTTCGGCTCAAAACTTTTCCTTGCCAAGGTCACTAACACCACTTCCTCCCTCTTGGTATGTACCAGAGCACCCCCCCAGAAATGTCCCCTCTTTCAAGTACCTAGGTGTTACCCTTGACCCTTCATTAACCTTGTTTGACCACATAAACACTGTGCAGAAAATACACCAAACACTAGGTGCTGCTTACCATATTAAGCAGTTTCTGTCCCCTGAAGCTCACCCATCATGCAAGATAACCTACTGCCCCTTGACTACTGCTCCTCTATTACTCTGCCCTACATTTTCAACTAATCACAACTTACAACTCCATCTGTCGCTTTTTTCAAGCCCCCTACTCCACCCACCATTGTTCACTCTACCAGTCCCTAGGGTGGCTCCCTCTGCAAGGTCGCTTTGAGTATGCTATGGACTGTGCTGTGGACAATGCACTCAGGTGCAACAAGATGTCCCCCTGTTCCCACTGCTCACTCACAGGACTGCCTCAAGATATCACCAGTCCCTCCCTTGGAAGTACCACATGTCTCCACTTTAATGGGAACTAAAGCTTTCTCAGTCTCTGGCCCCACCCTATGGAACAGTCTACTGCTGCCTATTCGCTTGTCCCCCTCCCACCTGTCCTTTAAAATGAACCTAAGCCTGGCTCCTATCTGAATCCACATGCAACTGTGTCCTAGACAAGTAGTGACCACAAACCGCCCCCAGTGCTATGCATCTCTGTCCTATCCCATCTTGACCTCCTAGCCGTCTCTGGTTTCCTTTCTCCTTAACCTACAAGGTCTTATCAAGTCTGTCTGTTAGTCTGTCAGCCAGTTCAGAAAAAAAGGATGTTTTGCTTCCAATTATAAAAGTTACAACTTGTTATTTTTGCACCATTTATCCTCTAATCCGAGTTGTTACAGTTGCCTCAGCTCAATTTGCACTGTACCCCTATTGACCTCATACTGAGGTTTTGTACAGACATGTTTGACTCATGTTTTGTCCTTTGTCTATTGTTCACTGTGTAATAGTTACTACTGTCTATATAAATTTATGGCTGTTTAACTACATTGGTGCCACCTTGTGGCCCAGGTCGAGTCTGAAAAACAGTCCATTGGATCAGCACACTTACCCGGTTAACAAAGACAAATAATAAATAAATAGTACTACTACTGCACTGCTTATTCTCATTAATAGTATCTCCAACACTCTCAACAAAGGGGAATTGGAGTCATTGGCGCCGTATTCATAGACCTCACAAAGGCCTTCACCGAACTCTGTGAGACAGCCTTCACTGTTGCTGCCCCCAAACTATGGAATAATATACCTACTAAAAAAAAAATAAATAAATCAGAAACTGCATTTTTGCATGGGCTTTTCGGAATCAGTACCACTTACACTTATTACAAGTGACAGTATACGCCTGTTCCTATCCCCCAACTTCTGTACTATCTAGCCTTCTCTCATGACAGTCCCTGCACTTATCACTTTAAATACCTGCCTAGCCTGTACTTCTTAGCTTTTGCCAATCACCTTTCTCCTATGCTTCCTCAATTGATGGTTATATACAGTATTGTTTGCCCTGTTTAACTCACTGTCATGTGAAATACTGTTAGACAAATCAAGGGAATGTGAGGAAGTATTTTTTCCACAGAGGGTGGTGGACGCATGGAACGGCCTTCCAGAGGAGGTCGTGGGGTCAAAAACATCCTCACGCTCTCCCTGTGATCACGTCATAAAGTTTGCTGAGGCAGGGTGGTGCGGAAGTGGATCTCAGAACTGGGAAGTGCCCGTGCCCCACGGTGTGGAGGATTTTGTGAGTGATTTTACTAATACACCATTGCACATTTTTGGGGCAACTATACATAAAAAGCATTTCCGGGAGGTAAGGAACCGAACTACGTGGTGCACAGGGCTAACTTTCTAAGTCTCTTTAAGCACTCTGAAGTCATTGTCTTACACTGTATTGTTTTAATGGTTTGTACTCTCTCAGGTATTGCATGAAAATAGCAAATATTTGTCTAGCGCACCTTACCTGGTGTAAACAAAAGCAAAATAAATATTTTGTTGCAGAGATATGATACTAAAAATTTATTGTGACATTCCTTTTTTTTTTTTAATTTTTTTTTTTATTATTTATTTATTTAGATTTTGGTAACCGGGTAAGCCCACTGAGACCAGAGATCCTTTTTTCAGGGGCGACCCAGAATTAGTTACAGAAAAAGACATATAATAGCATTATTTACAGTAGTTACAATAGTTACAAAAATATACATTAGCAACAGTTTACAGAGGTATAATCAGGTTCACATTCAGACTCTTATAAGCAATACATGACATCAAGTTGCACATAAATTAGTAAGGAATTGAGACAACAGAAAATTGACATTGTTTTGGAGAAACATCCAGAACAAAGGGAGGTTCAAGGCAGTGTGACTGAAATGAGACCTGCACTAGGGAGCTAACGGTTGCAGCCACAGAGGCTGAGATTGAGAAGATATAGTTTGAGTCCAGTCTTGAACTGGTTAAGGGTGGGTGAGTCAATCAAGCTAGCTGGTAGGGAGTTCCATAGGAGGAAGGCAGCATATTTGAAGGAGCGTTTGCCTTGGTTGGAGCGTATCCGAGGGATGTCCAGGGGGTGATTTGCAGAGGATCGCAGGGTTCGGCATTGTACTTTGGGGGAGAGTAGTCCACTAAGATGGGGAGGGGGGCCAAGGGTAGAGAATTTGAAGGCAAGGCAGGCAACAGGGTAGGCTAGTTTGTGCCGAAGAGTGGGCCAGTTCAGTTCCTTAAGTGCCTCACAGTGATGCCTCCTAGGAGAGGAGTTTGTGGCGAAGGGAGCCACTCTGTTATAGAGTATGGTAAGTTTATTGAGTTCTGTCTCGCGAAGGAACTGCAATAGAGGAGCCCCATATAGGATGGAGGGGAGAAGACTGCAGCAGGCAATTGCTCGACGTGCAACACAGGATAGGGAGTTCCCCAGATGGTAGAGGAGGCCAAGCTTTTGGTGGATGGATCAGGTTATGGAGTCAATATGGGGTCTGTAGGTCATCTCTTGGTCAAGATGGATCCCAAGGTATTTGAAACTGGTCATGACCTCAACTCTTTTCCTTGGTTAGTGCTGATCTGGAGCAGCTCACTTCTGTCAGAGCCCAGACATCTAGAACCAAACAGTAAGGCTTTGTTTTTTTCTTTGTTGAGCTTCAGGGAGTTTGAGGAGAACCAGGCCTCAAGAGCTGAAAGACTGTCCTGCAGTTTTGTGGAGATGACACTAGGTTGGGGGTCACTACAGTATGAGTGTGATCAGCATACAGAATGAGTTTGCTGAGGGTGCAGTTTCCCTCAATAT
Source organism: Neoceratodus forsteri (assembly GCA_016271365.2). NCBI lineage: Eukaryota > Metazoa > Chordata > Ceratodontiformes > Ceratodontidae > Neoceratodus > Neoceratodus forsteri. The sequence continues at coordinate 159,153,667 of JADMNL010000025.1, forward strand.
TATTGAGGAACAGTGAAAAGAGCAGGGGGCCCAAGATTGAGCCCTGGGGCACCTCAGTGGTAACAAGTCTGGGTCCAGACTGTGTACCCCTCCAGCGGACTTTTTGGGTACAGTCGTTCAGATAGCTCTCAAACCATGAAAGCGAGTGGTCATCCAGTCCTAGGAGCAGGAGTTTGGAGAGAAGGAGATTATGGTTGACAAGGTCAAAGGCCTTGGATAGGTCAATGAAGAGGGCACCCGTTGGGAAGCCTTAGTCCATAGAGACAAGGATGTCCACTGTGAGCCAGATGAGCAGTGTCGGTACCATGGCCCTTCCTGAAACCATGCTGCACATCAGCCATGAGAAGGTGCTGCTCTAGGTAGACCTTTAGCTGGTTAGAAACTAGTCTTTCCTGAATTTTCCCCAAGGGGACTGAGAAGGGAGATTGGTCTGTAGTTTCCCAATTTGTCTCGGGGCCCACTTTTGTAGACTGGGACGATGGTCGCTACCTTCCACACTGTTGGGACTATTCCTTCCCGAAGCAACTTATTTATGAGGAGGGTGACAGGGTGGACAATAGCCGGGGCAGCAGCCCTCAGTAGGCGAAGGTCAAGCTAGTCATGGCCCAGGGAGGAAGTAGGGTTAGTTCTGCGTAGGAGAGGTAGTACCTCAGATTGACCAGCTTTAGGTGGAATTGAGGCCATGGGTGCACCCATGCCTCTCTAGAGTAAAGGGCAGGCCTGGGGAGGACATGGAGGGGAGGCCCATTTGGGATAGAGAAGGAGGCACAGAAGGCCTCAGCAACTACGGATGGAACATTGGTCAGTGAGTCCCCTACCAGGATGGAGTCCGTTTGACTACTTGTGGAACCCTTGAGGAGTACGTTTATGTGGCCCCAGAATGTTTTGGGGTCATGTAGGTGCCTCGTTTGGAGGTCATTTTTTTCCAATGGGGATGGCTAGTTATTTGCCATAGTAACCAGCCAGTTATTACAGCAAATACATGCACATCAAGAGCAGCTGTGCTCGAGACACTCTCGATCATGGTGGAGTGTGAAATGTTTATTGATTCCTTACTGGCCGTCGCCAAAGGCATACTAAAAATAACCATCTGAGTGGGGAAGATTAAAAAAAGAAAAAAGAAATTTAAATCAAAACCATATCCTATATTGTTAGCAAACTCTGCAAGTAAATCCAACCCTCTGAAAGTTAATGTGGTGCTTACAACAGAAAAAATTGGCGCTGCCTAAGGACTGGCGCTATCTTACAATGTTTTTGCAAGCGCATTTAAAAAAAAAAAAAAAAGGGAACTGATGACCCATATTTTCATCGGGCATTTCTAAAACAAGGAAGGGCAGACTGGTTAGTCGGGGGCGCTTTGGAGATTGAGTCAGATATGGCACGCAAACTATGACATGCTGGCTGAATTGCAGTAAGACCAAGCACCATAATTCAGACAGAGAGGAAAGTGCACAATAAACTGCAAAGTGTAAAACTACAAAAGCACATAAAGGAGGAGCACAGATGCAAGATGCAAACAATAGAGTCAGCACACATAAATAAAAGTGCAATAACATGGAGCCCACAGCTACAGGATCCCCGGTGTGTCGGATCTACTCGTGACCCTTCCTCATGGGGAGTGGCCTGTGTGCTACCCATGCGGTCTTATTTCACATTTTTAAAGAGACAGTGCAATAATTGATAATTTTGTTCCAAATTTCGAAGGCAATAAAAACTTGTTTTAAAATAAAAAAAAAAACAGCAAGCATGCACACATCAGTGCAGGTACAACTTAGTCACAGACAAGCAATCTTACACATCATTTTGATTAAACTGGACAGCTAAAGTCTGGAAAAGAATAAATAATACATGATATGCACTTCATTAAATAAACTTTCATTTCTATGAAAACATTAAAGGGAGGAAAACAAAACAAAAAAGAAAAAAGAGGGGAAAAGAAGAAAAAGGAAGGGAGGAAAAAAGGGAGGGAGGGAAAAAGGAAAGGGGGAAGAAAAAAGAACAAAAAAGAGGAAGAAAGGGAGAGGGAACAGAATTTTTTTTTGAGAAAAAGTTAATAGAGAAGAAAAGAGAAATCATGAAGAAGAAAAACTGTAATATCCAGGTAGTCATTTAAGCCAGTTGGATGTAGAGCCTCCATGGTATATATCCATTTTTGCTTACATTGTGCCAGCTTATTAAGTCTATTTCCTCCTCTCGCATTATTCTTAATATGATGTACCCCCATAAATGTAAAACACTGTCAACTCTTTTAGTGGAATGTCTCAAAATGCACCCCATAGGAGTACTGGGATCATCTTTTGCAATTGCACGCACATGTTCCTGTATCCGCTCCCTTAATGTCCTTTTTTGTCCTGCCCACATAAATACAAAAATGGATATATACCATGAAGGCTCTACATCCAACTGCTTAAGTGACTGCTTGATATTACAGTTTTCTTTTAAGTCTTTTCATGATTTTTCTTCCCCCCATTAATATCTTAAAAATAAAAAAATTTATGTTCCTCTCCCTTTCCTCTTTTTTTTCGCTCCTCCTTTTTTATTTTGTTTTCTTTTCCTTTATTAGTTATGTTTTTTCATAGAAATGAAAGTTTATTTAATGAAGTGCATATCATGTATTATTCATTGCCTCTTCCAGACTTTAGCTGCCCAGTTTTTTGTTTTTTTGCCCTCATGCTCAGAGGCCCCCACTCCTTCAGGCTCTGCACGCCTCCCGATAGCCCCTCCTGTCCTAACCTGGCCTCTCCTCTACTCCTCAGACAGAAGCCGATCTCTCTGATATCCCGCGATCCTTCGGGCTGGCAGGCCTCTTCCTCAGAGGGGAAGGCATGGGGGGAAGAGGGATGACCCCAGCACTCTTCTTAGGGCCCGGGGATGCTGCCGTGGAGAAGGAGGCCCCGGGAAGGCACTGGAGGCAACTGGTGACAGAAAGCAGTCATCCAGCGAGCAGTATTTCCATTTTCTGGTGTTCCCCTTCATGCCATCCCTCTGTTGTGCCCTGGTCTCCACCGGGGGCCGCTGCGGAGCAATCATGCATCCCTAACCCTCCCCAGGGAAGGAGAGCAGTCCTATGGATGCTCAATCTACCCCTTCCCCTGCCAACCCCCGGCACCCGAGTCAGTTCCCGAACCCAGGTCACTGGCATGGTTCAAGGTGTGGCGTCCAGCGCCTCAGCGCCACCAGGCCAGCTACAGCTGTCCAGTTTAATCAAAATGATGTACAATATTGTTTGTCTGACTACACTGTACCTGCACCAATGTGTGCATGCTTGCTGTTTTTTTAAAAACAAGTTATTTGACATGTTTTTTATTGTGTCTTTGAAATTTGAAACAAAATGATCAATTACTGCACTGTCTCTTTAAAAAAAGATTAATTAGATTAACCACTTTAAAATTTGTGTGAATTTTATTCCATAGCTGGGGCAGCACGTAGCTGAAGGAAGCTCTACCAAAAACAGGAACTAACCTTAGGTGCATATAGTGAGATGCAAGAGTAACTTCTCAGGGTATACTTGTCTAAGGTGCAGAGGGGTAGACAGATATGTAGAGGGGGAGTTTCTTAATAAATAGTTTTGTAGATAGAGACCAAATGGAATTAGGAAGTTCCCCATTTTACAATTTACTTGGGTGCAATATAAATTATTTAATATCGTGATCTGCGCCAGTATAAGGCTGTTGACTTTCAAGCACCTGTACACATTTCCCCCATATTTCTTCCTACTGAAAGCCCGCACTGCTATTGGGGAGATGGCATTCATCCTGTAATGGCCCATTCCTGTTTCTTTACAAATATATAGAGAAGAGAGTGCACTTTAGATGTTGCATTGGGCTGTGCTGCAAATGCACCAACAGGGTTTACTAGTTTGCTGTGGTCACTAGGCCAGGGCTGGGGACCCATATGCCTGGTCACTATGTGGGCTAGCTGCAGAAACTTGATGGTTTTAACAACATACTAACATACTAAAAAGCCAGCAGAATAGGCCAAATGGTCTGTCTTGTCTGCTCGAAAGCCAGCAACCTAATGGCTGCTCGCCTTACCACCCCCCCAGCCCCCAATAGGATCTTCTTTAGTTTCAGTTTCCCCTTGTACCTGTCCCACCCCTTCTTGAATCCCTCCACTGTGCCCTCCTCCACCAGCCTCCCAAGCAATGCAGTCCATGGCTCCACCACCCTCTCAGTGAAAATATGCATCCTATGCTCCTCCCTGTAGTTACAGGATACCTAGTTTGGAATGTTTCATTTTAATTTATTGGATCTTGATCACCAGGTGGCCCACTGAGACTATCCCTTCTTGAGGATCAACTAGCAGTTAATTACACATGGCATAGCATACAAGACATGTTTTGGTGTACACATTAAATTACAAAGACAGAAGTAGATTACAAATGCAATTTCAAAACTGGCACATCCACCAATTAGTGACTCTGAACACATTAGACAGGAGAAAACTTATGCAAACAATAAAGGATATTTGTGTGGCTGGTCTGGTGGCGAGGAGGGCTGAGGAGAACACCTTACCTCCTGCTATGCCCATGGCCAGTGATTGGGAGTGAACTCACGTCACTGGGGCAGGGGTGCTCAAATCAAACCTTTTAGGACTTGCCCAGCCATGACTGTAGCTTAATTTTCATTTGCCCTATTCAATACAATGAAATTAGTTTGTTTTTTTTGTTTGTTTTTTCTTTCTTGCCCTTCAAAGAAATTTACTTGCCCCGGACACACCCCTGAACTGGAGTCAGCTGGATGGGAGAGGACTGAGTGCCTAAGGGACTACTCTCCTCTCCCAGGGAAAAGGGGGGGGGGCCCTGCTTCACCACTCCTAGACTGCCACCACATGGAGGCGTTGTAGCAGGGCATTCAACAGTTCAGCGAGGGGAAGTCCAGTGGGAGGCATGTGGTCCGTGTATGCCTTTACATGCACGCACATCTGCATCATTGCATAACGCTGGGCATGGGGAATCAGAATAAGGGAAAAGCTTGGCAAGTCAGAGTATGATGCCTGGCCGTGCTGTCACCTGGGATGCCTTTCATCTGGATTGTGCTCGGGGGGGGGGGAAGCAAGCTCCCATTCCTGGCCCCTCCATGGGGAGAATCCACAGGGGAACTTAGAAGTACGTCTCAGGGGAGGCAGACACCAGTTGGGTGTGAGTGGATGGCCGCAGACACCAGGGCTGCCAGCAAAAGCTCAATTTATTTATTAATTAAAATATATTTGTACAGGGTAAAATTAGACATTAGCAAGAGGAGTACTCCTCAGGGGTAATCAGGTGTTCACCCTCAAGTCCCATATTGACCAAGTAACCAAAACTGTGCACTGCAAACTGGGTCTCCTATACCACCTGAATGACCAGCTCATCCCAGACTCTAGAATCACTATAGACAACAGTCTCCTCCTTCCTACACTTAAAGTTCTCTACAACAAAGTAGCTCGGTTTGCGTCCCAGTCTCACAAAAGACGGCACCACTGTGACGCCCTTCCTTCCCTCCAATGGCCCTCGCTTGACGGTCGCCTTCAGTACCCCTTGCTTTGCCATGCCTACAAACTCCTACACTGCAAATCTCCTGATAGCCTGTCCAGAACCCTGGTTCCCAAGCGCTCAGTGCATACCCTAAGAACCTCTGGGCGTAACCTCCTAGACAAACCTAAGGTTAGAACCGCAGCTGGCAAGTCCTTTGCCATTTCTGCCCCTGCCCTTTGGAATAAGCTTCCCCCCTTCAAGAAGCCCCCTCCATTGGAACTTTCCGCAAGGGACTCCGTGCTCACCTACTAGAAGTTAGCCTCTGCTCCAGTCAATGATTTGGCATAAACAATCTCAAATACTTGACCTATCTTATCCGAGCTACTCACTGCTGTATTAGGCAATTCATTCTCTCCAGAGTGTAGCACTGCTACCCCGGACTTTAGTGTAATTGGCCTCACCTGGAACTAACTTTGGCCCTATGTTAGCACTGTTTTTGAACTCTCCCTATTGTTATGATGTACTGTGTCCTTGCTCCACTATTGTACTTGTATCCCTGTGATATACTGTGTCCCTTCTCCATCATTTGTACTTGTTTCCTTCTGTAACCAATTTTGGGTCGCCCCTGAAAAAGGGACCATCAAAAGTGGGCCTACCCAGTTACCAAAATTGAATAACTAAACAATCGCAGACTACAGATAGGAATATAAGCTTTGAGTAAGTTCTTAAGGCAACAAAGATGGAGGAGTCCTAGATCATGGGTGGGAAGCTTATTCTACAGGTTAGAGGCTGCGTTGGAAAAGGATCATCGTGCTGAAACTGACAGCACCCAAGGTGCCATTGAAAGGGTACTGGCAGAGGAGCAGAGCAGAGGAGTCTCCCCTGAGGTTTATGCACTAGAATATTCTTGAGGCTAGGAGGGGGACAAAACATTCGTCATTTTATAGACAAGACTGAGCAGGGGGCGAGTTTCCACATTTAGAGTTAAATGTTCTGAAAAAGAAATATTTAGTCAACCATCTTCTTTCCATAGATGCTACGTACTATGGCCAATTCTAAGACAAGACTCGGTGGACAGCCGTTGTAGGAGAATATCAATCAGGAACAAATATGTCCTGGAACTGTAACGTTATGGCCTTCATTTTATTCGAACTGAGAGGGGAGAAGAAAATATATAGCTTAGATGCTTAATTAACACTACAAAACAATGCATCCATCCCATTCAACAACAAGGAAAAAAAACACTGTATCCCGGGTCAGATGCCCTATCTGTATTGTCTCCAGCGTGTGCTACTGTAGGAAAAGGACGCAACATGCGCGCTTGGGTTGCAATGGTATTATGAAACCAAGCAATGAGGGAGGTGGACAAGACATCACTATACCAGACATTCTGCATTTAATCGCACGAAACACGGGCAAATGGCAGCCAACACCTGCCAAGTAATTTATGTGTACACCTAGGATTGGAACACGTTAGAAGGGATAAAGGGCAGCAAGAACAAGCTCGTTTTGTGATACTGTTATTTTTTTCGGAACGTGCCACTGCATCCCGGCTCCCGGAGTCCGGCATCACAGCCCAAAGACGCTGCAGAGTGCAAGGCCCAATTTCAATACCACAATGTACGCACCGTGCAGTAGCAGCCAAGGGCGTACCTCCTAGACCCCCGCCCCCAACAACAAGCAGGTAAAGCTCAATCTCACTCACTTCTCCGGGAGATCTCCATTCCTACAGACGTACACCAGCCTAATCACGCCAGCAACCAGGCTCTCCTGTTCGCCCTTTAACCTTTCCCACACAAGCACTTCCGGGGAAAAATATTACCATAGAGACCAGGCGGAGGTGTGGCATCACACGCTGTGCCGTCTAAGTCTGATAACGTGCGTCACTACGCGCCTCGTCCGGGAGAGCCTATCAGAAGATCCGCCGGGGCTGGGCAGGTTAGCCAGCGTTGTGACGTCAGCGGGTAGGGGCTGGTCGGGCCACCTAAGGTTGGCAAAGAGCCCGGGACCTGTCGTAGATACGTCTCAGGTGTTGGTCTTCAATCCGTTGAGGGGAGGATGTCGTACCCGTCTTGCCTCGATGGGGACTCCGTCGGTGCGGGGCTGTGGAAGGTAGGTGTTTGGCAGGCTTGAGAACAGTGCTGAGAGCTCCTTGAACTGGGGGTAACTAGCAGCCCTGTGGGCCTGCCTGTTGAGTGCCTCTCACGGGGCCGGTGTTTGTTCTGGGCCTTCCGGGGTCTCGAAAGGCCAGGCTGCAGTACCCATCTGTCTCCGAACTTAGGTTCGGTAAGGCAACATCTCTTGTGTACCTGTGTTGTTTTGTTTTGTTTTTCTTTTTTTTTTTGTCTCAGTACATCGCTCCCTTTTTTCGATATAACCTCCCCGTTTTTGCATTTTCGATTTGTCAAAAAAAAACGGCATTATAAATGTTGTGTTGATTATTGTTACTATTGATTAAAATTAATAAAAATGTCATTGCCAAACACCAAATCCCGTTGTTCCGTCTTCTCCTGAATCGATATGTGGTTCCAGGAGTAAAGGTTTAATATGGAGTTTTTGTGTATGCCCGGAATTACAAGGTGTTGCCAAGGAACATTTTATAACATTGTTCTGTTTTAAGCTGCCCACCCCTGCTACATGCAACAAAGTGATATATTTGGTGGGGCTAGGTTTCAAAAAAGGGTTGAGGGCATAGCTGTGTAGTTTGTGCCACCCTGTCACTCATTTATTATGTATTTGTGATTTTTGATCACTATTGTAGCTTGTTTCCAGTGTGTCCCAGTGTGTGTGTGTGTGGGGGGGTTGCGTTACCCTGTTTTTGTTGATGGGGCAGTGTTTTCCATGACACCAGGGGAAACTCACCTGCTGTTCCTTGATAAGTACCGTAGGATCTTTTACTTCCACCTAGATGGTGAGCCAGAGATGGGCAGAAGGGACCTGCATTTAATACTTACTGGGAGTTGGGGACTTGGTGTAAAGACAGGCTCCCCACAGCTTCAAAATGAAACTCCAGTACTGCTACATCTGCAGCCCTTTAGGGTCACCTCTGTCATGGCTAAAGACGGATAGGGAACCTAAGCATCCCGTCAGCCTGGAAGCCCAAACCTCTGACCCCAGTACAAAGATTCACAGATCAGAGCCATCTGTCTTGAAGATGGCTTGCCAGAAGATTTAGAAGAACACCTTTAGCTTCCCAGTTGCATCACATGTCCTTTAACCTGCAGGCTGACAGCAGTGCAGTGTGACGTGGAGTATTGTCAGCACCCTCTATCATTGCAGTTTGTTTTGCCAGGAATTCTGTTGCATATTAACCTGCTTATCCATTCACCTTGTACGAAAACACAACCGTCTTTCTTGTAGTGATGGGATGAAAAGTACTTTTTACTGTTTGACTAAATAGTTGCTTTTTATTTGTTAAATAACAAATACAAATACTTGCATTGTCATTTTTATTTTACATACATTTATCTCATTCAATTTATTTCATGCACTTGCATTTTTTTAAATGATTAAAAAACTAGGTAGATGCAGTCTTGTACAGATCAGCATTTTTGAAGTCATTAATTATTGCGCTTTTGTTCTGTAAATAGCAACTTGTGGTTAACTGCGAAAATAGCATGACAGTTATTTAGCAACATATATCAAGCAGCAGATTGTGGTTAAAACTGCAAAAATAGCAAAACACAAGTAGCTCATAACAGCTTGTGGCGAACTGCAAAAATAGCATAACATGTCAATTGCACTAGATCTTGTCACAAATAGCAGCTTGTGGATAAATGTGCAAAAGCATGTACTAGATCAAGTAAATGCAGTTGTCATTAAAATATATGATTTATCATTGATAAATTGCATTTATAAGAAAATAGTTTTTCAGCATTCTCTGGTAGGAGCCTGCATCTGTGTTCAGCATATGTGTCCCCTGTAGTTGTTCAGAGGGGCCACTGCTTGGTGGTGCTGAAAGAAATGCACTTTGCACTAGTGGCTAAATTTAGAAGACTGGCACACTTCCACTTCCATCATTCAACTGGGTCACTGGAGTATAGAATGCATAGCTGTGACAGAGTTAAAGATAGTTCAGTACCCACTGCTGTACATGATACAGAAGATGGCGATTCCGCAACTGTTTTGTCCCAGCGCGTCCATAGTGTTTGTGTCCACTCTAGACTTTTTAATTGGTGGTTCTAATAGTACGTCAGGCTTGGCATCTTTTACTTTTAGTTCATTGTCACAGCTGACTTTCTTTAATCTGTTCTGTCCAGCAGTACTTTGGGTGGCAGCCTTGGCGTCACAATTGTTTGCATCTGAACTAAGGATCCATCACACAGTAGACAGCAAACACCTGCTCACATTCAACATTAAATCTGATTGATACTGTATTGCATTCAAAATTTCAGCCTTCATGCACTTAATCTCCTTGTCATTCATTTCTGTGCTTAGGTTCATTTGTAGAGCCCTCACTGCAGAGAGTACAACTGAAATGTGTCTTTGTGAGAGAACTTACAGTGGAGGAACCACTGTGAGGGAGTGACCACCACTCAGTATGGCTCACATTGGATATGGGCAAGGAAGGAGTGGAATCTGGCACAAGAGTACTGGACTTCAGGAGGGCCGATTTTGGGAGGATGGGGGAAGTGGTAAAAGGGTACCTGGCCAGAATTCAATGTAGTATGGACACTAACCAGAGGTGGGAGCTCATAAAGCTGGGGATAGTGGAGGCAACCACAACCTGCTGCCAGGCCCAGAGCAAGAAGGCTAGGGCTAAGAAACCGAGCTGGTTGAGCAAGGAGGTCATGGAAAAGGTAAGGAGGAAAAAAGCTGCCTTTAGGAAGTACAAGAAAACAGGGAGAGGGGAGGACATGGAGGAGTACTTAACGGAATGGAAGGAGGTGGCAAGGGCAGTAAGGGGAGCGAAGGCATGTACGGAACTCGGGCTGGTACAAGGCATTAAGAAGGAGGAGAAGGACTTCTTTAGGTACCATCAGGGAGAAAAGGAGCTGTAAGGACCACATAGTAAGGATTAGGAAAGGGGGGGTTGGGTGGAAGCAGGGTGCGATAAGGCAGAAGCACTAAATGAGTACTTCTGCTCAGTATTTACTAAAGAGAAGAGGGGGGTGACACCCAAGGGGGGAGAAATGGCAGAAACAGTGGGGGGGGTGACAGATGGGGAAATCATGGAGGGCAGAGTTCGAGAGGGTTTGAAGGCACTGAGGGTGGATAAGGTGCCAGGCCCAGATGGCATCCACCCCAGGGTACTGAAGGAGCTGGCAGATGTCCTTGCAGGACCTTTGGCAGACCTATTTAATGCCTCACTACATTTGGGGTGTGTGCCTCAGGACTGGAGGATGGCTCATGTGGTGCCCCTCCACAAGAGTGGCCCCAAGGATGAACCGGGAAACTACAGACCAGGGAGCCTCACATCCATCGTGGGTAAGCTAATGGAGACTATCCTGAGGGAAAGGCTGGTGGCCCTCCTAGAGGCCAAAGGACTACAGGGCAGCAGACAGCATGGCTTCATGCTGGACAGATCCTACCAAACCAACCTGGTGGAGTTCTACGACTGGGTAACTAGGCAACTGGACAGGGGCCATGCAGTGGATGTCCTGTAGCTGGACTTCAGTAAGGCATTGAACTCTGTGCTGCATGGAAGGCTGGGAAGTAAGTTAGTAGGCACAGGGGCAGGTACAAAGCTGGTGAGATGGGTAGGGAACTGGCTTCAGGGAAGGCAACAGAGGGTGGTGGTGGGTGGGGAGCTCTCACACCCAAGGGTAGTGATGAGCAGTGTTCCACAGGGCTCGGTGTTGGGACAAGTGTTGTTTGGGATATTCATTGTAGACATATCATTGGACATAAAGAGCAAGATCAGTCTGTTTGCTGATGATACCAAGGTAGGAGCAGTGGTGGATGACCTAGGTGGATGGCAGGGGTTGCAGGATGATCTGGCAAAGCTTGAAACCTGGTCAGACACCTGGCAACTGGGGTTTAATGCCAAAAAGTGCAAGGTGCTGCATTTTGGGATGAAGAACCCAAGGAGGAGTTACCAGCTGGGGAGAGTGCAGCTAACCCAGACAGAGGAGGAAAAGGATCTGGGGTGCTTATTACAGGGTCAATGAACAACTCCACGTAGGGAAGGCAGCTGCAAGGCCAACAAAATGCTGGGTTGTATTGCAGGGGTATATCCTCGAGGAGGGAGGAAGTGATTCTGCCACTGTATAGGTCATTAGTTAGACTGCACCTGAGTACTGCGTGCAGTACTGCGCCTCGATCTGAAGAGGGACATTAAGTTACTGGAGGGTGCAGCGCAGGGCGACAAAGATGATCAAGGGCTGGGGACTTATCATACGAGAGGAGGCTGAGGGAGCTGAACATGTACTCACTGGAGGAGAGGAGGGACGGGGGGACATGATTGAAACCTGTAAGTACATGAAAGGAATAAACAAGACAGGTACAGAGGGGCTGCTCAAAGTAAGGGAGGGGAGGACACCAGGGGCCATGATATGAGACTGGAGGGAGGGAGGAAGGTTCAGGAGGGAGATAAGAGACACTTTTTTTACAGAGAGGGTGGTGGCTGGGTGGAATGCGTCACCTGCAGAAGTGGTATCCAGTAGAACAGTGGACTGCTTCAAAAGGGGATGGGACAGGACAGGACAAGGGGGAAGGTCAATGAAGGGGAAGGGTGGAAGGGAGGGGCAGCTGCAGAATAAGGGATGCTAGCTGCACATTCGAGCAGACTTGATAGACCTCTAGGCCTTTATCTGCTGGCAAATTTCGTATGTTCATATGAAATACATGCAGCATCTGCACTTATTTCTTTGGTTGGCTGCTCCTATGGGTTGAGGATGTTGACAACTGTGTCTGCTCAATTCCATTGGGTAGGTGTCAGGGATATAATAGTTAGTTCCTCAGCACTATAGACACTGGGAGCTTTTATTTTGCTCAATTAGATGTTTAAACATATAAAAGCTAGAGTTCCATCTAGTAATATCTTGAATTAATTGTGCATTTGGAAGTCCCAGTTCTTATTGAATATTGTGCAGCTTGGACACAGCAGATGGCAGAATGTTTTAAAATGTCCCACAGATTTCCTGCTGTTTGTTATAAGATCAGACCCAGAGCTCTGGCTAAGTAAGGCATCATGAAGGCACAGCTGAAGTATGTTAGCAAAGCATCCCAAGCTGTAACTACCACAGTTTTTAAAAAGCTTGTTGTTAGCACCATTGTCACGAATAACAACAACTTGGGGGTGATCATCTCTGATGACCTCAGGGTTGGGAGGCAGTGTGACAAGGTGTCGGGCAAAGCCTAGCAGAATGCTGGGATGCATAGGCAGGGGGATCACCAGCAGAAAAAGAGGGGGTAAGAATTCCACTGTACAGGACTTTGGTAAGGCCACATGTTGAGTACTGTGTCCAGTTCTGGAGGCCCCACCTGCGTAAAGACATTGATAGGGTGGAGGCAGTTCAGAATGGTAAGGAACTACATCACAGACCCTACAAAGCTAGGCTGAAGGAATTGAATATGTGCTCTCTATAGGAGAGGAGGAAGGGAGGATATGATTGAAACATTTAAGTACCTTACAGGGAGAAATAGGTACAGAATAATACAATTTTTCATAGAAAAAGTTGCTCAGGGACAAGTGGCCACAACGTGAAATTGGCAGGAGGGTCAGGGAAATTCAGGGGAAACATGAGGAAGTACTACTTCACGGAGAGGGTGGTGGACAAGTGGAACAGCCTTTAAGGCATGGTGTTTACAATTCTGACACTTACTGTTTCTGAAATATATAGATCATGTCTGGTTGATCCTGCCTCCCTCCCGTCGGCATGTTGAAGTCCTTCGACATGCCCACAGCCTCCCGCGGCTGCCCCTGTATAACGTCTGACACGGGGAGCAGCCACGTGCTTGTCCATAGATGTCCCTTGTAAATGGAGTTATTAACAGCTCCGGTTTCCATTGTACATGTCCAGCCAGTCTGTATCTGGTTTCGGCATAGCACCGGGACATATACACTGGAAACCGGAGCTGTTAATAACTGCATTTACAAGAGACATCTATAGACACGAGTATGGCTACTCCCCATGTCAGACGTCCTCCAGAGACAGCGACGGGAGGTTGTGGGTGTGACAGAGGACTTCAGTGTGCCAGTTGGAGGGAGGCAGGATCAACCAGATACGAGCTATATATTTCAAAAACAGGAAGTGTCAAAATTTTAAACACTTTGTGAAAAAGCTTATCTGGCCATGTCTTACACAGAGGCATGGCTCAATTTTTTTTTCACAGACATTTCCCTTTAATGGAGTTGGTGGCAGAACTGGCAGGTCCACTGGTAGATCTGTTCAACAGCTCACTAGATGTGAGGGTGGCACCACAGGAGTGGAGGACCACACATGTGGTACCACTGCACAAGCACAGAGATGACCCTGGCAACTACAAACCAATTGGTCTGACCTCTGTTGTTGGTAAACTAATAGGGGGAGACCATTCTGAAGGAAAAGCTAGTTAGGTTCCTGGAGGAAAATGGGCTCCATGATGAGAGACAACGCAGGTTGATGGCAGGGAGATCTGTCAAACCGAACTGATTGGCTTCTTTGACTCTGTTACAAAGGCAGTACACAAGGGCCAACTAGTTGACATTCTGTATCTGAATTTCAGCAGGACCTTCGACTCTGTACCCAACAAGAGACTTATCAGGAAGTTAGAGGGCCTAGGGGTGGGAAGTAAATTTACAAGGTGGGTGGCAAATTGGCTTAAAAGTAGGACACAGAGGATGGTCGTGGTGGGGGAGCTCTCCGGTACAAGGGAGTGACTGGCAGGAGTCAGTGCACAGCCCAGTGATGTTTAATGTGTTCTTGGATGTCATTGACGATGGCATTAAGAGCAAAACCTGACTCTTTGCGGAAGACACCAAGTTCTGTGGGAGGGTGGATGTGGTGGTACAGGACCCGAAAGAAGACTTGGGGAAGTTAGAAAGGTGGCCTGGCATATGGCAGCATGGATTTAATGCAAAGAAGTGCAAAATCATGTATGTAAGAGGAAGGACCTGAGGACTGAATACAACTTGGGTGGGGGGGTCATGGTCACCGAATCAGAAGAGGAGAAAGATTTGGGGATAGCCATCACCAGCGACCTAAAACAGGTTATGCGGTGTAGAAAAGCAGTAAGTAAGGCAAACCGAATGCTGGTCTGTATTGCGAGGGGTTCATGAGGAGAAGGGGAAGTTGTATTGCCACTGTACAGATCCTTGGTGCTGCTGCACCTGGAGTGTGGTGTGCAGTATTGGAGCCTCTACCTAAAAAAGGATACTAATCCGCTCGAGGCAGTTCTGAGGAGTGTGATGAAAATGGTTCAGGGACAGCAAGGCAAGGCATACAAGGACAGGCTGAGAAAACGTCACTCTAGGAGAAAGAGAAGGGGGACATGATTGAAACCTTCAAGTACCTGAAAGGTATTAACTTTTTTTTTTTTTTTTGTTATTCTCTTTTTATTTAATACTCAACAGCATTAACATCAGGTACAGACTTTACATCACATATATTCAGTTCAGCAGTCTCCTTAAATAGATACAGAAAAAGATTCATGAAATTCATATAGTGCCAGCTGGTACAGTAAAATTATGGATATTTGGTCTATTTACATTATCAAATAGTGCAAATTATCTGGATACACATGTATATTATATTATATAAATCTGCATTTTTCCAATTATCCTAATTCATTTTGTTAATATGTCTCTGAAGGGGCTAAGTCCCTGAGGTGTTGCTAGCCTTAGAAGAGATTTTCCAAGATGGTCCATTGATTTTTCCGTAGTTGACAGGGGTATAGGACTCTATTGTAATTTCAGGAAAAGGGGGAGGGGAAGGAAAATCTGGGGTTGTTTCCGTCCTTCAACTAGGGAACAAATGCTGGATCTTTAAATGCATAATAAAAAGCCACATGTTCCATCTCGAGTCAAAGACGCGTCACACGGTTGTTCAGTTTATAGGTTATTTTTTCCATGTGGTAGATTTGCTTTGTTATATTGTGCAGTCCTCTAGGGATGGGAAGCAGGGTTTCCATAATTTAGTTATAGCCTTTTTCCTGTCGTCAGAAGAGTAGCTAGTAGATATCTGATATTTTGTCCTTAATGTCCTTGGAAAAATTAAAAGAATAAAGAGTTGCGGTGAGAATTGGAGAGGGAATCCAAAAATCAGTTGAAGTTCGGATTGCAAGGCCTGAATAAATGGGGCTACTTTAGGGCAGTTATATATCACATGCGTTAGGTGGGCCTTATTCTCACCGCATAATCGCCAGCAGGATGCTGTGCCATTCTGCTTAAAATGGCTAGAAATCTCTGGTGTATAGAAATATCTAACTAAAAACTTCCAAGCATACTCTTGCCATTGGTGCGAGTTAGTGGTGCGAGCAATCTGCCGACAGGCTTGCTGCCAGTGCTCTAGTTCTATATGCGCACCCAATTCGTGTTGCCATTTCTGGAGGTTGTTCTCATATATTCCTGGTGTTGGGTTATTATGATTTATAAAAGGTAGAAATTAAATGTCCCTGATTTGGGGTGGTAAGCATAGACTGTATGGTAGAAATTAACCGGGGATGGCAGTTGGGAGTGTGCACTGTTAGTGGCAGGGAGTTATAATAGTGCCTGAGCTGCAAGTACCTATAGTGGTGTGTGCTGGCTAGACTAAACTTTGTTTGTATTTCCCGAAAAGTCCATAGTCTCCCATCTGTCATAATCTGAAACAGATACTTAAGCCCGTACCTTGTCCATTTCTGAAAGGCATCATCTAGTTTTCGTGGTAGAAAACCGGGGAGAACAGCTATTGGACATATTAATGGAATAAAGGGAGAGATCAGGGGCTGCTTTCTAAGTTGATGCCAGGCCTGAACTCTGTATTTAATTTCCGGGGGCATTTTCCGATAATCTTCCATTCTGGGGGCCTCACAAAAAAGCGTATTGATATAATCGGTATCTGAAATGATGGACCTTTCGAGATCCGCCCAATGTGTGTCAGTATCTAGTATCTGTCTAGCTAATGTATGGATTACATGTGTAGCCTGGTACTAGCTATGCAGATCCGGAAGGGATAAACCCCCCTGATCTCTTGGGATAGTCAATATTTTGTTTTTAACTCTGGGTCTGCGTCTAGCCCATTTGAAATGTGTGATAGCTTTATTCCAGTCTCTAAATACTGATTGAGGGAATATAATGGGGCTGTTATTAAATAGGTACAGTGCCCTAGGAAGAGTGACCATACGGAGAAGATCTATTCTTCTAGTTAGATTTAGTGGGAGTGTAGCCCAGTTTGCTAGGTCGTCTTTAAGGTGTGCGATAAAGGGAATATAATAATATTTAAATGCATTTCTCAGGTCTCTAGAAAGGGTTATTCTTAGGTATTGAAGCTTGTCAATATCCCATCTACATGGAAATTGTTCCTTAATTTTTGGGTCAGGAGTATAGTGAAAGGTTAGTATTTTAGTTTTAGTTATATTCACTTTGTAACCTGAAAGCTCTCCAAACTTATCAAGTAGGCAGCCTACCTTAGGAAGTGAGCTGGCTGGGTCTCGCAGTTAGAGGAGGACATCGTCCGCATAAAGAGCGATACAGTGCTCCTTTCCACCTGCCACTATCCCGGGGGTATCTTTTGCTTGCCTAATCAATTGGGCCATTGGTTCCATAAACAAGGCGAACAGCAGGGGGAACAGAGGACACCCCTGCCTAGTTCCCCTATGTAGGGAAATGGGGGTGGAGTGATGTCCAGCAACCTTAATCCAGGCTTTAGGTGAGGAATAAATATTGGAAATGACCGGAGTCAATATTGCAGGGAATCCGATTGATTCCATAGCTGCATATAAGAAGGGCCAATAAACTCTATCGAACGCCTTTTCGGCGTCGAGACTAACTAGGGCTGCTGGAGAGCCTAATGCTTTCATCTCCCGGATAATATGATAGGTTCTTTTAATGCTATCCGTGGTGGTGCGACCTCCTACAAAGCCCGTTTGGTCTTTATTAACAAGCTGTGGAAGAATACCTTCTAATCTTTGGGCAATTATCCCCATGAACAATTTATAGTCTGTATTCAATACAGAGATTGGGCGATAAAATTCACATAGTTGTGGATTTTTCCCTGGTTTGGGGATAACTGAGATCGTAGCAAAAGCCCAAGTAGGAGGGGGTAAGTCACCTTGGAGGACTGAGTTACATGTTCTAAGTAAAGGGGGAAGGAGAGATCGGCCTGCTATTTTATAAAATTCGGCTCCATAAGCATCAGGGCCTGGGGCCTTCATAGTTTAGCTCGGGTAACTACGTTTGCAAGTTCTTGCATTGTAATTGGGCTCAACAGTTCACCCTGTTGTAATGTAATTCTGGGAAGGGTAAGGTCTTGTAGAAATCTCTTTATGGAGTCGGTGGATGCAGTGTATTCTGGGGTGTATAGGGTGGAATAGAAAGTTGTAAATGCCTCGACTATATCATTTAGTTTACTTTGAGGCCTACCAGTTACGGGGTGACGGATGGTTGTTATAGCGGCCAGTTTCCTCTGCTTTCTAGTTTGGTATGCTAACAATCTTGTGGCTCTAGGGCAGACTTCATAGTACCTTTGACGGAGAAAAAAGAGGGCAATCTCAGTCTGTTGCTGAGCTAGTCTGTCTAACTCTTGTTTTATTTGCTGTAATTGTGGGAGTATAGTGGTGTCACCATTTTTGTGCAGCATTTGGAGAAAGTGCAATGTATCTTCCAGTTGATTTCTATGCTGTTTACGTTACCTTGCTTTTTGTGAGGTGTAGTTTATGAGATGACCACGCAAAACTGTTTTGATTGTGTCCCATAAAATGGCTGGGGAGATATCAGTGTCTGTATTATCGGCCAGAATTTCAGAGATTTAATCGGTGATAAATTCCTTAAATTGGTCAGATTTTAGGTGGGCAGGATTTAGGCGCCAAAAGGAGTTTCTTTTTTGGATACCTATACTCCAGGTGCTCATTATAGGGGCATGGTCCGAGAGGTTAACATCTCCTATCTGTGCTTCCTTTAGGTAATCCGAATGTTCTATTTGGGTATAGGTTAAATCTATTCTAGAGTAAGTTTTATGAACAGCGGAATAATGTGTATAATTCCTAGTGTGGGGGTGCATAAATCTCCATACGTCAATCCATCCAACCTGGGACACAAATCTGCTGAAAAACCTCTACTGAGGGGTCTTCCTTGGGGGGCCAGGTCTAGAGGAGTCCTTCTCTGGTTTGGGGAGTATGTTAAAATCACCAGAGAGTATAAGTATACCCTTAGTAAATTGGATAATTTTGTCTAATAAGTTTTTCAGTTCACTCACTGGTGAGTCTGGTGGAATATATATATTTGCTAATGTGACTTCATTTTCACCACTCTGTCCCTG
>JADMNL010000025.1:159177500-159187500 GCA_016271365.2 Neoceratodus forsteri
CAAGATACGCAGGATTTCAAACCTCAGTCAAAAACTTTATTTTAACAACTCACAGTTCTCGTTTATTTTTGGAGTGCCCACTAAACATTAGAATTATTGCAATGGATCGGTGAGCATATTTTCATATGGTGCTCTGGGAAACATGCAGTTTGGGGTCGTCTGGTAGCAGACACGCGTTCCCGACAGGTATCAGCTTCCGGTAGGCGTGTGACTTGAACTCCGACTGAAAAGGTAAAAAATAATAATAAAGCATACAGATTGGGGGTTTTGAGACATGGGGGTGCATTCTGCAGTAATCATATATTGTGTGTGTGCCAAGAGGCAAACTCCTGCAATTTTGAAGCAAACAGTGGGGCAAACCTGACAGTGCCCCTTTAAGTCAGAACTGCCCAGAGAGGATAGAACACATGCAAATGATGGCACGCTTTGCATGTGACTATTCAAATGCCGCCTTGAACTAACTGCGTTAGTTTTAAACCCCTCAGCTTTCACTCTCCACCTGTAAAGTCTAGTCACTTGGAGTCTCATTCTTCAACTTGTTCCTGTGACATGAAAAAACTTACAATTTCATACAAGTATCTTTTTTTTTTCATTTGCTGCCTTTTACTCGTTGTTAGTTTTAGCCAAACCTTTGGTTTTAGTGTTAAATTTCTCTGTTTCTATCGGTTCCTTCCGGTTCGGTATAACTGGTGGGGAACCGACTTAACTTTGTTAGTTCAGGTGTTTTCTGACTTAAAAAATAAAAACAAAAAAAAAAACATTAGATTAGGTTTATTTTAGTAACCGCTTTATCGGTTACTGAAATGATAGCCTTGGTTCATTTTCTTCATCGGTTCCGGTTTCCATTAATTCCAGAACTGAATGCAACCACTAAACTTTCGTGTTAACTTTAAAATTATTTAGCGGTTTACATTTTTATTGGTTACCGATAAAATGTCAGAGAAATCAAAAAAGAAAACTGGTGAACTTGGTTTTAAAAATTGCACCAATTGTGGGAAAGTGTTTGCCAAGGCAGACAAACATAGCTTATGTGTGGCTTGCCTGGGCTATGATCACCTTAAGGAAGATTGTGATGTATGTAAAACCTTTCCAGAAAAAAGAGTGGAGAAGTGCCTGGAACGACTTAAGAAAAAACTTCCTCCACCTAAGGGTCCCTCTGGCTCTGATCAGCCAACGCCCTCTTCTGCTGTAGGTGAAACCACTACAGTAATTGCTTCAACCCCTGAGATGACTGATAAGGGCACTAAGGGGCTTGCTGAATTGGTTGACTTCCTGGATCCCTCTAAAAAGACAAAGTAAAGCACACAGAACCCCCAACTGAAAAAAAAAAAAAGGAGACTTCTGTGGATGCTCTGGCTCTGCCTTCTCCTCAGGAAATAGCTCAGACCTTTTAAAGTGGTACAGGCCTTACAAGGTATTTTCCCCACTGGCCAGCAGCCACCTGTTCAAGTCCCAGCTGGACAGACTGGCAGCACGGGTAAATCCTCATGTATTGAAGAAGAGGATTATGGTGAATGTGAGGAGGGGTGAAGGGGAACTTATTGAACCTGAGGTCTCCCTGAGCAGGATTTCGGTTCACCTCCTAGAACCACTGAGGATTATTCCCCCATTTTACTTTTGTGAGGAAGATGGCTGATGCCTTGGACATCACCACAAGTGAAGAAATAGAGGATGAAGAAAAGGTGGAATACCTCAAAGTGATGGAGTTAACCCCCACAAAGAAGCTCCTCTTGCCTGTCAATAAATTCTTCAAGAAGGATGCACTGAAGATTTTACAGACCCCTAATTGTGTCCCCCCTCTTGATAAGAGGCTGGACAAGAAGTATCAGTTGGAAAAGGAAGGGGCAGAATTTCTGTTTTCTCACCCTGACCACCAAGGGGTGGTGCAGGCAGCTGCCTGTGATAAGGCGAAGGTGCCCCAGGCTTCTCAACCACCAGATAAGGAGTCCAGGAAGATTGATAGTATGGACAAAAAAGGATACTTGTCAGCTTCCTTGGCTATTAGGCAGGCAAATTTCCAAGCCTATGCTGCCCAGTACCAAAAGTCTTTATGGTAGTCTGTACTGGCCATGGCAAACAAAGCCCCTTCGCCCATGTCTAATGAGCTGGCAGAAACTGCCAGGTTTGGCTTAGAGGCAGCCAAGTATCCGCTTCAAATGGCTGCTGAGACCAACGATACAGCAGCCAGGTGGATGGCAAACACTGTTGCTCAACGTAGGTTTGCCTGGCTAAGAGCTACAAATCTTACCCAGGATACTCAAACAAAGGCTCTAGACTTCCCTCTGGAGGGTAAGTCACTTTTCGGTGAGACAACAGTGGCTTACATGAAGAAGGTGAATGAATACAAGGCCACCTTCAAGAGCAATTCTACTAATGAGAAAGCCTCTCCATCCACAAGACCCTATGGAAGGGGAGGCAGGGGGAGGTCCTTTCATACTAGGCCCTTTTTCCAGGCAGTGGTTGCACCCCAATATCAACAGTATCCCCAACAAGGATACTTCAGAGGTAGGGGCAGGAAGGGTGCCAGGCGGGGATCCCAAACCCAGCCTCAGCCCCAGAGCAAACGAACACCCTGACATGTCTTCACAGGCTGCCTCCTCGGTACCTGTCTGAGGCAGACTGTCTCACTACCTCCAGGCTTGGCAACAGATCACCACAGACAAGTGGGTCTTGGGGGTAGTGAGTCAGGGACTGTCTCTGAGTTTCAAATCCATTCTTCCTCTCAGAACCAGGGTGTTCAGATCATTCTCTCTCACAGAGAAAAAGCTGTTGGAGGCAGAGGTTCGAAACCTGCTGCTGTCACGGGCAGTAGAATCTGTCCCAACCCAGCAGAAAGGAAAGGAGTTTTATTCAAGGTACTTCCTTACTACAATGAAAAATGAGGAGTGGCGGCCTATCTTGGACCTCAGGGTCTTAAACAAGCATTTGACAAAATCAAAGTTCAAAATGGTAACATTGGCACTGATCCTGCCAACACTCCAAAAAGGAGACTGGTTGGCATCACTGGACCTAAAAGATGCCTATTTCCACATCCTCATAAGGGAGTCTCACAGAAAATACCTCAGGTTCAGATTCCCCTCATGTCACTAACAGTTTTCAACCCAGCCATTCGGCCTAACTTTGGCCCCAAGGGTGTTCACAAAGTGCTCGGCAGTGGTTGTGGCACATCTTCGAAGACAGGGTGTCACGGTGTTTCCATATTTGGACGACTGACTGGTGGAAGGAAAATCACCAGAGCAGGTCAGACAGCATCTGCAGACCACCCAAGGGCTCCTGGAGTCCCTGGGGTTCTTGATAAATCACAAAACATCCATACCCCTACCTGCACAAGTGCTGCAGTTCATAGGAGCAAAGAGCAACACCCTGCAGGGCAGGGCCTACCTGACTCTGGACAGGGTAAGAAGTCTCCAGCTGATTGCAAACTCATTCAGCCCACACAAGCAAAAAACTGCAAGGCAGTTCCTACAGCTCCTGGGCCACATGGCTGCGGCCACAGGCATGGTCCTAGGCTCCAGGTTCCGAGTGAGAGACATCCAGTTCCACCTAAGGGCACACTGGTGCCAGAGAAAAGATCCCTTCTCAAAGCTGATTCCAGTAACAAAAACTGTGCTACAAGCACTTCAGTGGTGGAAAGAGGAATCCAACATGAGGGTAGGGGTTCCTTTCCAACGAGAGTCCCCATCAGTTGTTCTCGCAACAGATGCATCTCTACTGGGGTTGGGTGCCCATTCAGGGGACTACACAACCCAGGACACTTGCTCAAGTGCAGAGTCACTCCAGTACATAAACTTGCTGGAACTCAGAGCAGTGTTTCTGGCACTAAAAGCCTTCACAACACTGGTACAAGGAAAGGTGATACAGGTCAGAACAGACAATACCACCACAATGTACTACATAAACAAGTAGAGAGGCACCAGGTCGGGTCCTTTCTGCACAGAGGCCATGAAAATTTGGAACCTGGCTTATTCCTTGGGAGTTTCCCTACAGGCAGTCCATCTGCCAGGAAAGGACAACACGCTAGCAGATGCTCTGAGGCGAATCAACCAGGCCCATCACAAATGGACCTTGAACAGGCAAGTACTGGAAGTAATCTTCAGGAAGTGGGGCACCCCAGAGATTGACTTGTTCACATCCCACCAGAACCACCACCTGCCACAATACTGTTGCAGACCACCAGATTGGGGTGCACTACCTCTGGATGCCCTGGCTTTGGACTGGTCAGGGAAGCACATATATGCTTTTCCTCCCTTCCCTCTGATGTACAGGGTATTGCTCAAGCTCGGGTCCCAGTCAGCATTAATGATCTTGATAGCTCCAGACTGGCCTATGCAGTCATGGTACTCTCTTCTGCTGTCCATGTCTGTAGCCGAGCCAGTACACCTCCCTCGGAGGTGCAGTCTGTTAACGTCCAACCAGGGGAAGACTTCTGTATCGGAATCTCAGGTCTTCCAATCTGAAAGCTTGGATCTTGAAGATCTAGAATATGCAGGTTTACACCTCTCTGAAGCTGTTTTAGACATCCTTAGAGGTTACAGGAAGCCCTCCGCTAAGAAAACCTATGCTTCAAAATGGAAACAGTTTTCTATTTGGAGTTCACCTAGGGAGCTGGTACCAACGCAGCCTGGGGTGCCAGCTGTTCTTGATTACCTCTCTTATTTACATTCCCTGGGATTGCAGTCCAGTACCCTCAGGGTCCACCTGGCTGCAGCATCCACTCACATTTCTGCTGGAAGAAATGTGGCAATAGCTTCAGACCCTATCTTTAGGAGGTTCCTCAAGAGTTTAGCCAATCTGCATCCCCCTCCATAGGGAACTGGTGCCAGCATGGGACCTTAATGTGTGCATAGCTAAGCTCATGGGACCCCCTTTTTGAGCCCATGGTCTCTGCTCATCTAAAATATGTCACTTGGAAAACCATTTTCCTAGTGGCAGTGACTTCTGCAGGAAGAATCGGTGAGCTCCAGGCTGTCTGCATTGAACAGGACTACATTTCATTCCACAGGGATAAAGTGGTCCTGAGGTCAAACAGGAAATGTCTCCCCAAGGTGGTCTAGGATTTCCACCTCAAACAGACCATTACCCTACCTGTCTTTTTCACTGAACATTCCACCTCTAGTGAAAGAAGGCTTAACAGTCTGGATGTCAAGAGAGCTCTCAGCTACTGTGTGACGGCCATTAAGGACCATAGGCAGAACAGAAGACAGCTGTTCCCGACTTATGGGGATGTGGGAAAAGGTAACCCAGCATCGAAAAGATCCATTTCTTGATGGATAGTCCAGTGTATCCAGTTCTGTTACACAAAAGCTGGAAGGGAACCCCCAGCAGGTTTGAGGGCCCTCTCTACAAGAGGAACAGCTGCTTCTCTATCACCTGCTAGGGATGTTCCACTTGTGGACATCTGTAAAGCAGCTACCTGGAAAATGGTACACATCTCTACAAAGCACTATAATCTGGATATTCAGTCCAGGGGTGATGCTGGGTTTGGGAAAGCAGTCCTGCAAAGTCTGTTTCCAAAATAAGGTTCTGTGCCCACCTCCAAAGGTACTGCTTCTTAGTCTGCAGAAAGTTAGGAATACCTGAATATTACTGGGGCTAGAAGAAAAAATGACTTGCCATAGTAATCTTGTTTCTTCCCAGTGATACTCTGGTATTCATAACTTCTCACCCTGCCTCTCCTTCTAGAACCTTTAGAGTCTGCACTCCTGCATCCTGTGGTCTCAGGAGTATACATGCCACTTTCTGGCACAATTTTGGTAAACAAGGTACATGTTGTGTTTTCCCCCTTCTTTCAGGTAACTCTGACATTTTTGAGGTATCTATGGTGTTTTTCTTCTCCAGTTGGAGGGTTTATTTAGGGGGTTATGGATTTAATTATCACTGTTATTATTGATTACTAATACTGTTCAGTATTCATAGTTCTTGGGGGCCTGTCTTTCCAGGCATCCAGGAAATCTGAGATGTGTAGAACTAAGGCACTTAGTTCAAGGCAGCATTTGAATAGTTGTCATGTGCAAAGAGTTCCGTCATTTGCATGTGTTCTATCCTCTCCGGGCAGTTCTGGCTTAAAGGGACACTGCAGAACGTTATGAATACCTGAGTATCACTGGTAAGAAACAAGATTACTAAGATAAGTAATCATTTCCAGAACCCCCACTCACTATACAAGATACTGATTCACAGTATGCTGATTCACAGTTTTTTCTAAAGCCCGCTATTTTTATTTGCAGTTTTCCTGGAGCCCACTAGAGTGTATAAGTTCCTAATTTTGCTGTGCCCACTCTCCTATATCTTAACTTCCTGTCTTGTAAATCAGGGACAGGGCTTAGAAAATAAGGGGCAAATGACCAAAGGCAGGGACACATCATGCAAAATGAAAATCTCTGCTCAAGAAGCTTGCTGTGAGGGCTTAGTGTGAAAAGCATTTTCTGAACAAGAGAGACTGTCATTGTGTCTGTCTATATGTTATGCTTCAGAGCCTTACTTTTCAATGTCAGAATGCCAAATTTATGAGGGATTGAAGAAATATTAAAGATACAATTGGAGATTTTCTTAACAGTGAGGTGAGGTACCATTAAGGGGGTATGCCACTATATGGTACATCAGTTAATTATCCAGCTGTGTACTGATAATGGGTAACATCTCGGATAGTTGAACCTAGTCATACAATAAAATACAAGCTCTACTCACTACTGCATACAAATACAT
Source organism: Neoceratodus forsteri (assembly GCA_016271365.2). NCBI lineage: Eukaryota > Metazoa > Chordata > Ceratodontiformes > Ceratodontidae > Neoceratodus > Neoceratodus forsteri. The sequence goes on from JADMNL010000025.1 coordinate 159,184,206, forward strand.
AGTTGTACAATAAAATAAAAGCCCTACTCACTAATGCATATAAACACATTCTGGGTAGGCAAAGGAACGGAAGAACTTTACCTTACAGCCCCATCATCTTTTGCAGCAATGCCACAAGCTGCAATCCTTGCCTTCTGTTTTCTTGTCCTCACTTATTACAGGGCACTGCTGTCCAGGTTATTAAAGGGTTACATTCATGCCCAGTGACCATCACATATTTGTAACATGACATTAATGAGAGAGGTGAAATGGGCAGCAGCAATGGCGCAACGGCATCACAGGACCCAAATCAGAGCGGGCATTAATCCACGATATATGCCGTGCCCAATAAGGTAGTACTAAAAGCAGCCAGACCCCCAGCTTAGCAGCACTGGGCACAGGTGGCGAGCGAGAGCAAGAGAGGCAAGACAGGCACACTCAGAGGCAGACGAAGTAGCTGGGTGCAGGAAGGGGCCCTACCGGAGAGCCAGCAGCAGCACACCCGGCCGAGGTGGGAGACGCCAGCGTCGGACCAGTCAGCGGGAGGCAGGAGGAAGTGAGCGCCGGCGGTATGCAAATCCCGACCAGACCCCTCATCGCGGCCATCGAATACTGCACCTGAGACCTCCAGCGGCGGGTATGACGATAATACCTGCACAGAATTGCAAATGTTCGGGACACTTATGTCTGCCGCAGTGAGTTCTGTAGTTGGAGGTAGTGCAACAAGTCACCGCATAACTATGTAGATAATGTTGTGTACCGGGTTTTAAAAGTGCAGTAAAAGTTGTCTACCATAGCAGCGCCTCCGAGTGTTATGTTCCCTGTCGCACTGTGGGCACCCTCCTGGCGCCGCCACCGACCCGCGGCCCATGTTACAAGTGCATTAAGCCATGACGAAGGTGGCATCTAATGCGATTGATGCATGATGGGGCGGTTGTTCGTCCTCGGCCTCCGGCCTCGGGCCACAACTCCCCAACCATGCATCAATCCAGCATTAGATGCCACCTTCGTCGTGGCTTAATGCTTATTTAAAACCCATCAAATGTTCTTTCAGATAAGGTATTGGGCTCATCTGTAGCTGGAAGCACTCCAGAAATAGAGGGCTGAGTCTGTTAAACAGTATTGTAACATGGCATTAATAGTGTGCTCATGATCCAGCGCTCCTATAGGCGTAGGAGGGTCACGAGACGGCAGCCGAAGCGGGCATTAACCCAGCGTATATGCCTTGCCCGCTCGGGCAGTACTGTCAGCAGCAAGACCCCCAGCCTAGCAGCACTGCGGGCGTGCAAATGAGATGAGGAGGGACGAGCCGGCACCTCTGGAGTCACGCCACCCAGCGGAGACGACAGGGCATCCGGGGGAAGACATCCCGCTGTGCACAGTGTGCTGAGACGTGGAGTGTGTATGGTAGCGCTACGCGCAACCCGCCAGCATAATACAGAGAGCAGCAGGAGCACAACCCACTTCGGACGAGAATGCCAGCAGCAGCCGGAAGTAAGATCGACCGAGATCCACAGCGCGAGGCAGCAGTCGTTGGAGCCGTTGAAATGTCCAAGGCAGACCTCCCAGTGCGATATCAGAGAATACCAGCACGGAACTGTCCACAACATCACAGGACTGTTATGTGTCCCTTTCGCGACAGTAGAGACGAGCAGTGTCAGTTCAGCACATCAGTATGTATGTGATGTGTCTTACAACTTTGTGAGACTGCATTAAAATGGTGAAAATTGTCACGCCTCCGCCTCTTACTGTATACCTGTCCGGTGGGCCCCTCGACATCCCTCTCCAGCAAGCGTGCTAACATATTCACAAAGCGTTAAGCCACCTGCCGGTGGGCTGTAATGCTATTGATGCATGGGGGCGGGTAGCCCTCGCCCACACATTGCCCCCCCATATGCAATCAATCCAGCATTAGAGCCCACCTCCGCCGTGTGGCTTAATGCTTACATACTACATTGTAGCCATTTTTTAGAACACTGTGATATCATCAAAGAACATTTTGTGTCTAACTACATTACATCAAGCACAGCTTGTTCCTTGATATCGCAGTGTTCCACAAATGGCTGTAGCGCAGTAGTAGTAATATTGAACAGACTTGGTCATCTGTAGCTCCGGGGTACTTCCAGCTGCAGGTGAGCCCAATAGCTCTCTTGAAAGAGCATTTCATGAGCTTTCAAACTACATCAGTCACTGTACGTGAATGTTTCCCTTTATTTTTTTTAATTTTTATTTATTGAAATCTAGGATTACAACCTTTGAGCTACAAGCTCATTTACAAAGGTTCCACGTCAAGCATGCAGGAAAACAAGATGCACAGCACAAGTTACAGATGCGAAACACAGAGAACGCTGAAGGGACATATTTACATAGACTTGCACAATTGTTGCAGCTGCTTGTACTAATATCGAAAATTTACAACAATTGAATTAGAGGAAGGAAGGTACATTAGGCAGCACAGTAGACCTTGAATAGGAGGAAAGGGGAATAGGTAGAGATAGTGGAGTGGGGTGGTGGTGACTTCAGGCTATGGGTCACTTTGTCGAATGGGGGGTAGGGGGAATGGGGAGATAAGGCAGAAAGTGTGGAGGAGTTTGGGTGGGTTGGGGAACATGTGAAATGGAAAGGGGGGGCGGCGGGAAGGGGGGTGAGAACCAGGTAGGCAGTAGAGAAGTCCTGGGTTGGGTGTACTCATTATCAGTGACACAGAGTGGAGGTTAGGGGAAGCAGGTGCATACCTGTTTGTCATAAAGGTGAGATTTGAGCAATGATTTACATGGCCGATTACACTGAGAGCAGTTAGCTCAGGAGGGAGCAAGCTAAGCCAGAGTGGGGCTCTGTATTCAAAGGATCTCTGCCCTTGAGAGGTGTGCTGTAAGGGGACCTTGATAGAGAGATTGTTGGATGCCCTGGTAGTCCTAGTAGACTCAGTCAGGTGAAGGAGGGAACAGCTTCCTGGTGGTAATAGGCCTAGGGTTGCTTTTTTGGCTAGTAGACAGACTTGGTAGTGGATCCTCTCAGCCAGATTTAGCCATCCCGTTTGCTGGTAGGGATTGCAGGTATGGGTTAGGCGCGGAGCCCCTAGTGCAAGCCTGCAGGCTTTATTCAGCGTAGTGGCAAGTCATTTAAGAGTAGTGTCAGGCGCCGCACTGTATATGGCAAGGCCATAGTCGGTAGTTGAGAAGACTGAGCTGGTGATGGCAAGCTGGAGGGCTTTGTCAATAAGGCAGTTAGTGTTTATATAGAAGACCGAGCTTTCTATTTGCAGATAAGGTAACACTGTCTACGTGGGTAGAGAATGCAAGGGAGCGGTCTAGAG